>QLOO01000878.1:0-14563 GCA_003313855.1 Suillus sp. MG131 | reverse complement strand
TATTTTGGATGATGGTCTGAATATGACCATGAGACATGAGACTTTACTCTTATTCCAGGCCGAACTTTATCACGTTCCTTGTCGCTCATTGTATCGTCTGCTGCATTCAGCTATCCTGTCTCTCGCAAGCCGTCGCTGGTGTTTCCACTTTTGCTTGAAGGTGAAGGTGCCCGTTTATGCAAGCTGCAAAGTTGTTAGCTAATCAAATTCGTTCATTCAAATTCCGAGTCGCGGGTGCTTGGCGTTCTTATTGTTTGGTAGCTCTGGGTTCCCCTGGAATCGACGAGCACTTCGTTGTCAAAGCGGTTGACAATTAAACGACAGGTACAGGATAATTGACGCAGCGCACGAGGATTTACGCTCGGTAAAGTGGCCTTCCTATCATGTCATTGGTTTGATCTGTCAATCGAAGAACTTTCAAGTTGCTGGTCTCAGCTTGTCGCGGCGAATTCGATAGAACTGTGAACAAGTCATCAACGTTTTATCGCATGTCTTCTCAGTCAATTTATAGATTATACGGACAAACCTCTGGTCACATCCGAGGCTCACTGGCGTCGCTCCCCACTGGTTTATGACCTTGAATGTGACCTTGTTACAGGTATTATTTCATCTGCGATGACCCGTGCATCTGTGACATATATTGTTCCAATGGAGTACCTGTCAACGACGCTCCATTATAACGCAGAGGGGCCCAAACTCGGATGGTACAATGTCAATGGGCATAACCTGACCAGGTCGGGGGCGAACGGTTATACATGGTTGTTGTCTCCTACCTCTGCTGCAGCAGTCACATCACATTGCTAAAGCCTGATATCAACAATATCTTGCTGTTTCAGGTGTTTTGATCTAAAAGTTTTCCTTAATGTTACTTCTGACGACGCATACTAGTGCATTATAGGAGGACCAATCGAGGACGATCGATGTTTGTCATTGGAGTCCCCCTTGGCCGTGGAAGGGACAGTCGTAGACTCCCACATCCCATCTTCATTGTTCATCGATAGTGTCTCGTTCCGCAATACATTGTTTACTGTTCCTTGACCAGTGCTCGTTATTGCATGGACCCTGTTCCATGTGTCCGCATTCCATATATCCACAGTTCCACGCTTCAGTCTCATATAACCTTCACGGATACATGACACTGAGATAAAATCTTTGCCATCTTTCCGAACTTCCCCATCTACCTCAATCAGACATGTTCTTCCCTCCCCCCCTCACAGTTCACCTTCCAAAGCTGTCTTTGGAAAACATGGAGACACTCGGGATCGAGCGGCTATCCTGGATTACAGGATATGATATCGAAAAACTCGTAAGCACGTTACATGTTATTACTGATCTTCAAGCCGACCTTGGTGTCCAGGAATGGGTTACATTCAAGGGTTTAGATTGCGATGCATCCGCTTACGATCAAGACGCGTGGAGCAAGCTGGTCAAGGATCAGCAGACTAAGGTTCTGGCGGGAGTGACTTTGATGTCGTTGTTTCGGAAGCTTACGGTTTGTCGCAGGACCTCGTCCAATCCATTTTGGATACCATTGGACGTTCTCCTGGCGGGCCACCGCCAGGGCAAGTTCGGCAAGGCATGGTGTGTTTTCAAATGATGCTCCTGCGTCTCTCTCGTTTACCTTTGCCATTTTAGAATGTCCTGCTCAAAGGGTCTGTAGGAATGGGCAAGAGGACTGTTGCTCATGCGATCTGCAACATACTCAAGGGCCCGATGTTTGACCTTCGGGCGAACGACATCCCATACCTTGATGATGTGCGACCATGGGCTGCCAAAGTGGCATCGGTATGTGCCATCCGCGGGCCGTGATGCATCTCTGACATGAAATCGTCGTTGTTTAGCTTGCAATAAAGTGGAATGCGGTGGTGGTCGTAGACCGTGGTGATGTACGTATCATCTCTCAAAGCGTCCATCGTATCTTTTCTGAAGACACGTCGCACAGTACTTCATGACTTCCAAATCTCCAGACAATCGAGTATGTTCTTGACTGCTAAACCTTTCGAAATGCTGTATAGCTAATTTTTGTCAGGAACGCATCAATATTATGATTCAAGAATTCGAGTCACCCGAATGTATCTGTCTGTGGCCCTCAGTGTTGACGGATGAACAGCAGACACTACTCAGGCCGTTTTTCGCCAGTGCGTGGCTTCGAATATATAATATGACTCTATCACTAACCTTTCATTGCAGCCATCGATTTCCCCGATCTCGATCGGGCAGCACGTCGCCAACGTTGGCTACAACTTTTTGGCCGAGATGACCTGGCAGCAACTTTATCGAGCGGCGAGCATGCATCTACCCCTACCGTGAGGGACATGGAGGCGTGGACCTTCCTTCGGGAGATTGAGAAAATCTCTTGGTATGAACTCGATGGTAATGTCATGTCTGACACTGGATGACGTGATGCGGTGCTGATGGTGCTAATAGGAGCGGACATCGAGGATTTCATGGATTTGGCACGACGCTCAGCTGGGTAAGTTGGGTGATATAAAATGTTTATGGCAACTAATCAATGCCACACAGGGAACACGATCCAACTCCTCAGCACGTAAAGGAATTCTTCAAGGAATGGGGTGTGCCTCTTTCTCTACGGAGTAAGGTGGCACGGTTTTTCGCGCTTCGTAAAATGCATCTGCCCGACTTGGCTCTTGATGAACCAATTTCTCAAGAACATGAAGATGTTGCGCCTGTTTGAAACATGCGCTTGCTGCCTCGTACTCTGTAAATATGCCTTTTCTATGGCCCATGACATTACGATTGTAATTATTTACTCGTTATTGTGCATATGACATACCCATGTCACGCAAGAGACAGAGGACTCCATCATCGTAGCTTATCATTATTTCTTGCATGCAGCAGGGTCTGAGAGGGCACTAGATCACATTCTAAATTACACCCTACGTTGTCGGAATCAGTAAGTTCAGCGCAGATAATTAAAGTCACAACCCGAGATGTCCTGGCTCATGGCGAGAGTATCAAATGCAGCGGATTTGAGCTTTCTTGGAACGAGCAAATTAATCTTGGTAGCAATCAAATCTCATCTCATGGCGCATTGTATACAGTGTAACCACTATGCAGAGTCGGGCCCGTATGCAGAACCAGTCACAAAGAATATCAGGCAGGATACATAGAGCGCTCACAAAGCATCCAAGGTAAATATGGGTGCTGGGCATATTGTGTGTCCGAGTCCGCGCATCTATCAAACTTGTGCGAAGCGTCCCAAGTCCAACAGGAACAAGTACTTGTATGTCTAAAAATAATACACAAGTGCTGCAGGCATAGTCATTGAGTATAAGTGGAACCGACGTGTAATGAAACTCACCCAAGGCAGTGATAATCAAAGCTCAGCACTCAGCACTATCGCGGACAGTGTTAATGTTGATTATGGGCTTACACCAGACACTGGATGATGAACAGTTGAGGCCTCATTGATAGATATCGATCTTGAAGGCACTCAGTCTCAGCATGGTCGACGTTGAGCAGCTGAAAATGGCATCGATGTCTGGATGGGAGGACCGATAGCCATCAGATAGCCTCTGGGGAATGTGGATCGCAGCGTGAGTTGCAATATTCTTCGAGAGCTCAAAAAGTAGCCTGAAGTGCGCTGTAGCGCAATATATGGACCACACAAGTGACAGCGTTGAGGAGATTCGTGTGAAAAAATGACGGTCATGTTCAGAAGGTGAGCACCCCCCGCCTCATGCAATAATTCCTCTGCACGCTCTCTCTGACAGTTTCTATGTCGGTCGTTGCCATCCAGTGCTTCACTGCGTGGAAGTCAGCTTCTTATATGTCCGCGGATCCTGACATCAATTCCCAGCGCTTGGTGCAAGCGTCTATCGTGCCCGTGGAAATACATGTGCAGCATGACCTGAACCATCCATCCACAGTCCACTCACTAAGCCCACAACTCAGCCCATCCATCATGTTGCTCTACCGCACCATCATGCCTGGTCGCTCACAACGCAGAATTATCACACTTGAGGGTGTGTCCCTTCATATATATATTACCTTTGTATTCGTTTCATGATCCTCACACTCACACTCTGACTACAGTCATCAAAGGAAGAAATCTTCGAGTCCCTTCTGAGCGAATTCCAGCTGGCATTTATGTGTCCATTAATCTTGACTCCCGGAGATGCTGGAAATCAGCCGTCAGTGTTTTGTCATCCGATCAATCTGTTGTGTGGGGGAATACTGTAACTCTGTAATGTTCATGGTGACTTGTCTAATGCGATGCGAGAACTGATCATCCGTTTATAGCTCATCGCAAACCTCACCTACCTTATCAGTGGAGATCAGGGCGTCGTATGAGCTTGGTCGAATGCTGGGCGGTGGAGAGGTCATTGGGAAACTCAAAATCTCGTGCAATAAGCTGCTTCATCATGGAGACCAGCCATTTGGTGAGTGACTTGCTCCTCATTCATGCATATATATAATAACATCTCGTAGATTTATCCTTCCCACCCGTGTGCGGTGTCCACCCTTCCCTCACACTGAAGGTTGCCGCTGTACATGCTTGCGACAATCAGGACGGTGCACTGTATGATGTGAGTGACGTTGGCCTGTGCTGTTAGCTTTTGCTGACGGAATACCAACTATAGTCCATCGTAGACTGCGAGATTGCTCGAGACACAGATGCGGGCCATGCAAGTTTTGCCAAATACATGACACGCAGGAGGGTCTCTCACCTGAACGCTGCTGTGCAGCATTTTCAGTTGGTTCTGGATCGGTGTCCGGTCAGCCATCCAGACCACAGAATGGCTCTCACCAACCTTGCGTGGGCCCGCCTTGCAGGCTATATCCTAAATGATCTTCAAGACATTGATACCACCATTTCCCTCTTCCGTGAAGCCCTTGCATTGTGTCCGCAGCGCCATCCCGATCATCCCTTATCTTTATATAATCTCACCCAAGCACTGACTTGGCGCCACAAGAAGGAAAGTACTGCTGCTGACATCCGTGAAGCCGCCCAACTCTATCATGAGCTACTACCTCTCTGTCCAGAGGGCACCTATCTTCGTAGTATCGCGACAGGGGCAAATGGTGTTGATTATGTGATCAGCAGATGCAACAATCTTCCAACAGACACATCCAATGAAGGCATCCACCTTCGAAGAGTTATCCTTGAGATCTGTCCTCTGGGCAATCAACTCCGTCCCAAAGCCCTCGACGAGCTTGCACTAGTAGTTGAAGCATGCTTTGACCAGCACGGTAGTATCGATGATCTTGACACGGGCATACAACTCCGTCGTGAAGCCGTGTCTCTGTTTTCCGAGGGACATGTTGACCGTGTCAACTACCTGAACAACTTCGCCAACTCACTCATGTTCCGCTTTTATCACCAAGGCAAACATAATGACCTTGATGAGGCCATCTCTTTATACGAAGAAGCGTTGCGCCTGTACCCTATTGGCCACGAGTCTCGTGATACCTCATTGGACAATCTAGGTGGCGCCCTCGTCACCCGTTTCGTTAAACGCAGCAACATTGATGACCTCACCCAAGCTGTCAACCTCCGTCGCGAGGCACTGACGTTGCGCCCACCTGGGCATCCAGGTCGTGACATCACGCTTAACAACCTTGCCCTCACGCTTCGAACCAGATATGCCAAATTGCATGTCAGCGAGAACCTTGACGAGGCCATTGATCGGTTTCGCGAATCCCTTCAGTTAACACGGCTTGACGATCCAAAGCGCCATATAACTCTTCGCAATTTGAGCTCGGTGCTATGCTCTCGTTTCACACAAACTCAGGAGAATAAAGATGTGGAAGAAGCCATTACTATTTGCCAAGAATCATTGGCGGCTTTGTCTTCACTGCACCCGGACAGGTATTACAGTTACATGCGGCTGCAGAAGGCCTATTTGTCACGTTACCAGATTCTACATGACCCTGCTGATTTGTCGCTCGCTATGGAGAACTTCAGACTCGCATCAAGACATCCTACTCAAGGATTTCCAGAACGCATCATGGAGGCTATTGAATGGGCTCGCCAAGCAGAAGTCTATCAACACGAATCTGCCCTCGAAGCATACCAAATGTGCTTTGAGCTTTTCGACAGCCACGTGGTGACGCGATCGTCGATCATCTCACGGCGTGAGGCTACGACTGCTTTTCGTGGTGCACGATCACTTCCTGTCGATGCAGCCTCGTGTGCCATACGTCGTGAGAGTCTACAACAGGCAGTTGAACTTGTGGAGCAAGGTCGTGGCCAGCAATGGTCGCTGGCTTCTCGACTCAGGACTCCGCTAGAAGACCTGAACTCTGCAAGTCCGCAACTAGCTCAAAAGCTCTCGGAACTTAGCAAGCGTATTACCAATGCCGCCCAGAGTTCTGCAACCTTCACTGATAGAGCTGCTGTTGATCAGGCAGCAACAGAGTATAGAAGGCTTACAAGGCAATGGGAAGCTGCGGTAGCTGAAATACGTGGTCTTCGAGCATTCCCGTGGTTCCTGCTCCCACCTTCCTATGAGGACCTGCAAGTGGCAGCGCGTCAGGGCCCAGTTATCATTCTCGTTGCCAGTCAATACTCATGCAGCGCCATCATTGTTCCGACATCAGGAGAGCCCCATAATGTTCGCTTACCGTCTGTCACTCTCACAGATCTGACCAATCTCAAGAATCGCTTTGCCAAGGCAATACGACACGCGTCTCGGATGAATCCAACGGAGTTGAGGAAAGATCTAATAGTACTTTTGCGGACCATATGGGTCGAGATCATGCTACCCATCATCAACGTACTTGAGCACGTCCTCAAACTCGAGCACGGCTCTCGAATCTGGCTGTGTCCAACTGCAGCTTTCACATCCCTTCCTCTCCATGCAGCTAATCCCTTTCAAACAAAAGTCGATCGTTCTGGGAAGGAGCCATGCCTAGAGGATCTCTACGTCTGCTCTTATACGCCGACACTTTCGGCTCTGGTCAGATCTAGACAGTTGATGAAGAAGCGTGTGCCTCCGTCATTCGTGGCGATCGGACAAGGTCAACCAGATGCAGGGAAAGGCAAGGCGCTGTTGGCTGTCGATAGCGAGCTCGAGCTTGTCCATAAGCTCGTCCCTGTGACGGCCAACCGTACCACTATTTCTGGCGACGCAGCCACACGAGCAAGTGCACTTGAAGCTTTGCAACAGAACACCTGGGTGCATCTAGCGTGTCATGGCAAGCAGGACCGCACTCAGCCTTATAATTCACATTTCGTCATGAAAGGCGAAAATTTGACGCTGCTTGATATCATGGAGAAAGACATTCCACACGCCGAGTTTGCGTTCTTATCTGCTTGTCATACCGCCGTCGGCGATGAGGAGACGCCTGACGAAGTCATTCACCTCGCAGCTGGACTCCAGTTTTCGGGGTTCAAGAGCGTCATTGGCACGCTGTGGGAGGTCGAGGATGCTGTCGCACAACACGTTGTTGAAGCTTTCTACAAATTTATGTTTGATCAGAAGGAGGACGGTGTCATGGACTGTACAAAGGCGGCTTGGGCACTTAACTGTGCTACACATGCTGTGAAGAAGAAAGTGCCACTCGAGCAGAAGATAGTTTTCATTCATATCGGTGTGTAGCTGTACGTCGGATGGCTGTTGTCGAGTACATATTTACAAGTTGTTCTGATCCTGTTGTCAAATGAATCTGGTGTATTGGTGGCCCTTCTTACGCCCTAACCATCTCGTTTTCATATGTCGAGTTTTTGTCGACTGCAATGTTCACCGAGCTCTTGTTTACGTCATTCATTTCCGTCTTCTGCTCGAGTACTTAGATAGTACTAGGAGCCGGGCTAGTCAAGCGACTCGCGTCGATGCTGATACTGCCAACTTGTCTCCGAGGCGCAGTCCTACCAGTAGGCAAGCAGTAGATAAATATTGAATTGTTCTGGGTCACAACGTGAAATATTGATTCTTCTTAATGTAGTTTCTGAAAGACGGACCAGGCGGACTTGAAAAACTTCTCATCAAAAGAAATCAAGCTAAGCTAGCCTACTCGAGTTACAAACAACCTTGCTGTACATCATGAACGCATCCTTTGCAAAATTCCCGCTACCTCATGGAGTGAGTCTCGTGCATGGATCATGGTTTCAGCATAAAATTTATACAATCCTCATCAATTGTTTGCTTTGCTCACCGACGGTCTATCACTAACAAGGCATGCGGTCATTTATTGGGCACCTGCTTTGTTGGTTTCCTTTCAATCTCTAAAATCTAGAACTGAGATCACGTTGCAGCTCATGAATCATGAAATTTACATCCCATGCATTGGCTAGAAAAGGTCTACAATAATTGTACAGTAAGAAGGAAACTCAAATGCGAACAAGTATATATACAAGATAAGCCATCAAAACCTCCCATCACACTCGCAACACCCGGTACCCCTCATCAGTCAGTTAACCCGCAGGCCCAAACTTTCTCCCACGTGAAATTAAACCGCCAAAAGTGTCCTTGGCCATGCGTAACTCTGAAGGAAAGACCATCTGATCGAGTAATCTCTTCTCCAGGAAGGGTCATGGGAAATGGTACTGTCACCCATGGGAAGGATTCAGCTTTCTGCCTGTACAGGGGAGCAGACACCGTGAGGCGTTCCACATGCAAGTCTAATCCCTTTGTTTGGTCGATGTATGAACGTATATTGTGTGGGAGAGCCAGATACGGATAGACCACTGAGAAGGTTTCAAGGCTCTCCATACAAGCCCACGGAACATCGCACATCCACCCACGCAGCGGGTATTCTGGGGACTTCAAGCCCCTGCTGATCTCGCGGAAGATGTCCGAGTCAATTTTCAGATCGATCAGGTAGGTGAGATGGGGAATTGATGCGAGGAAAGCAGATTTTTTGCGAGTCTTTTCGAAGATGTTGAGTTTGGTCCAGTGACCCACAACCGTTAGATTTTTGGTTTTCCCAGGAAAAGGGGAGGGTTCGTGGTCGACATTGGGATTCGTCCACCCAACTTCCATGAACTCAACCATAATATCCAAATAGCAGCAGTGAATCGTAAGTGTCGGTACAGCGAGTAACACTGGAAGCAGCAAGGTCATGTCCAGCTCGAGCCCACGGTCCCATAAGCGATGTGCTTGAAAGTCACCAATCCACAACCTCTGCACAGCGGGGATATAGTCGAAGAAAAGATCGCTTTCGCGCTTGGCGTACGCTTTCTGCATGAGCAGGGCATTTGCGAACGCTTTTACACTGGAACGTTGGCGGAGCAAGACGGTGTGCAGGAGTTCGGGGAGGATGGTGCGTCGCACAAGTCGAGAGACGAGACATAGAGAGAGGGCGGTTGTATAGGGATTTTTATCTTTATATTCCTCTTGTTGGGAAAATGTCGGCTTAGCCGCGTATTTGAAGATGATGAGGGCAATCTCAATAGGAAGGTCGGTAAATGGAAAGCGGATAGCAGGCTCCATGACGGGAGAGTAAGATGCTGAGTTGGTTAGAAGGAACTCTGCCTTTAATACTTGCCTCGTCAATTGTGGCTCGTGCCCACAACAATAGATGTACCTTGTGGATTGGACCACAAACTATGACCTGGTGGACCAGAACAGAGTTGTTGGTCCTTCTAGGTCGCACATTGTACTCTTGCCCTGTGGAAATTACTATTTCTCAGTCGCCACAGAATATTATAACACCGATGTGGATGCGGCAAGAACCACGGAGCCCACCTCCCGACCAGACTTGATGGCATGCACACGCATTCATGGAGGTTTCGTCGTGGCACGACTCTCATAGTGCATGGTTGGCCACTGAGTTGAGTCGTTCCCAAGCAAATATCACTACACACGAGCAACAGGTGACAAGGATGCTCTGTAAAGTGAGATAAAATGTATTTCCAAGTCAGCTGAGCGCTTGCCATGTTTCCCATGTCGACTTCATAACACCCCGTCTATGCGAGCTACACTTAACACCAAGCAAATGCGAGCACTGGCAAACGCACCCAATGCATTGACGAAACCGCAGACTTCTATGATTGAACATCCCTGCGCAGGTGACTCAGTCCTGCGGGTGCATACGCATCAGTAGTTGTAGATTGGCAAACTCTGTCACAATTTTTTCTTCGTTGCAGTGGTAAACACAGTTTGCACGTCATGCTGACATCAAAGTTTCAAAAGCGCCGCGGTAATAATGTCCAATTGCCCATTGGCAAGCCGCAAAACCTTGGATGTTGAGGACAGCTTTCTGAAGAGCGAGTGCTTGAGAGCTATTGGAGGTGCTAGCAAGAATCGAGCGAGTTGCCAAGGGAATTGTTTGAATTTGCAGACCAGCTAGATCTATCGAGAGGAGGTTAGTGCGAGGGAGGCGCTGAGCAGCGCTCAGTGCTCACGGTCTGGTTGCTCGAACTTATATATTTTGCTTATGTAACCTCAGTTTGTCGAGCACAGACGGTCCGCTAGCCAGCCTCTCACTACCTCCACTCATCCATGACTATTTTCAGCACTGCTCCAGCGCTTACTAGCTCGAGCGCTTTTTTTGCCGCATCGCTTGATGCAGAATTGCCATCACGCTGCTGCACTATTGAGTTGTTCTCCATCTGTCCTTCGTCCGATTATGAATTTACAGTAGCTACGAGGCTTCCTCAAGCCAAACCCTGTTATTGACTTGAATGCCAGCCTTCAGCAGGATTTTAACATTGGTCATACTGCCCGATTGCAACGACGTGCCCGGCAACACCATATTTTGGCCCTGCCTATCACAACCACTCCTTCAGTACCCTTTCAGCACATAGGATCGTGTCTCAGTGGATCAACTTAGGCAGGACATCTGCCATGTAGCACTATCTTTTTTCCACTCGAGATGGGTCTTACGGCTGCGCAACCTCAACCACGCTGAGTGCCTTCAAGATCAATATCTCACAGGCCCCTACCATTCGACACCCACTGACGTTTGCTACTTCAAGATACCATCAAATCCATTCCGCGAAGTAGTCAAAGACAATGGATTGTATGCTCTGATTACATATGGATTACCTCGATTTGGGTAAACAAGGCGAGTTTCACTATATTTCTACTCAGTGATCATGTACCCCTTATCTTAGATGTGCAAGTACTTGTTCCTCTTGGACTCTGGAGCTTCAAACAAGTTCAATAGATGCGCAGGTTCTAATACATAATCCGCAATGCATTTGGTATTTCAATTTGCCATATATCGACGTAAGCACTATTCCACTCGAGATTCCTTAAACTGGTTCTGCATAGATGTTGCCCTGTCTACAATATACCACGAATCAACACGATGATATTTAATGCGAAAAAAGTCTTACTAATGATAGGGGTCTGGTTCAGAGTCCCTGCGTGCATTGTATAGTGAGCTTGGTATGATGAGATTTGGTGTGAAATAAGACTTACGCGCCCAATCACTGGCTTACCTGGGTCTGGTTCTGGGGTTTCCTCCTGCATACAATGTATAGTGAGGTTGACGCGTTCGGTGTGAAGTAAGTCTTACGCGCGCAAGTGCTACATAATTAACCTGTGCACAGTGAAAGATCAACAGGACGAGATCTGATGCGAAGCCAGGCTTACTCGGGCCACCCTCGCGACATTGTCACGCTTGTCAACCTACTAGGTTGACAAGCGTGACAATGTCGCGAGGGATGACGATATGATACGATTCGACGTGAGGCGAGGCTTACTAGCACTCCAGCGTTGACAAGGGCCATTAGGCCGAGAAGAACAACGAAAACAATGGAGGAGCGGATAAACATGATGGTCAGTTGATTCTACTTGTAGAGAGGTTGTTGGCAACTTGATTATTAGTACGGTCTCTCTTATACCCATCAGAGAGGGCTTTTTGAATATATGACAGTACTGGCAAAATCGTTCAGACGAAACCCTCCTATTATTTGTCCAACGAAGGAGTCAGCTGAACATGTACGTGGCCCGAGTCGATCCGATCGAATTATGTTCAAATTGCTGCAGGGGCTGTGAAATCCGTAGCAGAAATGGACCATAGATACTGATTGCGGTCTGTGTACTTTCGCTTTTATAAATTCCCGAGCTCCCAAATTGGTGGGGGGGAGGGTCGAACGATCGTAATCCTATTTGTCCTGCCATGACTCAGACTGGTGTAACAGAAATCATCGGCGACCGCCGTTCCCCCACTCGTCCTAGCAATATAAATGAAAAAAGACAAACGGTGGAAATGGTATCACTGCGCCAGGGCGCATGAGTTACTTTCTATATATGCAACTTCCATGCGACGTCACTTGCGAATGCCCATTCCGTGCTAGGTTCTGGGCCACAGCCTCGAGCGACATGCATAGCCGCTGCGAAGGTCGCAGGCTAGACAGAAGGGCAGGACCAAACGATATTTTTTGAGCATCAGAGATGTGATTCATGATGGGCCGGAACCGGAGGCTGCTGGTTACTTGTTGAGTCAGTCTTTGAGCTCACAATGGTGAACACTAACTGAATGCTATATACCGCGGTGCTATTAGTTATGTATCCAATAAATCTTCTGGATATGGACAAATATCGAGGATACCGCTGGCATTCCCACCGTATAGCGAAAGCGCACGTTGTGCTCGAACTTGAGGGTGCCAGAAGTGCAGGGGTCGGCGAGGGTGGGGGAGCGAGTGCGCATGACAGCGGCAGTATACAGACATAGGATGAAGGATCATGTCTGCACAAGGGGTGGTACCAGCGAGAGGTGGTGAACAAAGAACTTGAAGCAGAGTCGAAGCCCCAGACTAGCACCAATTTCAAGCAGCCCAGTCACTAATCACTGAGAAGCCACGTTCATGGCCGAAGGAATAGAAGGTTCACCAAATCGAAGCCACTGGCAGGGAATCGAAGCGATGCGCATAATCAGAACGGGTGCAGAATAGTTTACGAGGGTAGTAGAAGATTGTACTGCTGGTAGGTTTCAAGGCAAACAACCTACGATATGTCAAATACGTCTCACATAAGACATTAGAATGTACTCATCAGAGAGCAAGCTGCAAGGACAGCTAGCTATAGACACAACGATACTGAAATCTACAAATGACCGACATGCACGATCACGACCAATCTCTAATAGCACAGTATACATCATACATATTCAAACCAAAACTCAAGACCAGCCCAATCCTTTCTAAGATACACCACCACCTAAAACCGCCCCCTATGCACAATTAGCAAACAACCACATCACATCCCCCACATCCCCAGCATCCAACTTCCACTTTGCATCAGTCCCTTTCCCACTTGTCGATACCGTCTCTGCATTATCCAACTCATTCAACCTCCTCAGCAGCTTCTCGTCACCCCCTACAGCAAACACGAACCCTGTCTCACCTCCTCCGTTCACGGGTACGTCTAGGTCGGGCACTGAGGAGGAACGCGGGGAGTGGGCGGGTCCGCCTGGGTGTAGGATCGCGCCAACAGCTGTGGAGCGGGAGATGTTGTTTGGGAGAACTAGGAAGGAGGTGGAGCCTGGGATGATCCGGAGGCCGTAACGTTCGCCGAGGCTGGAGTAGGAGTACATTAATAATATATGAGAATAAAGATGATGTGGAATTGAGACGCACCTATCAAATATATGATTCTGCGCTTCAGCAGCCTGACGCCTTGCCCACTGACGATCTGAGCAATCATCCGTCGGACCAGTCCAGAAACGCCACACCACAGACGCCTCGCGCTCTTCTACAAACGAACCAGGCGTCCGTTCCGTGAACTACGCCCACAATAAAATAAAATATCATATCAATAACCAAAGAGAACACGCACATAATTCAAAATCTCCACACAAAGACCCTTCCACGTCAAATTCAAATTGGCAACCATACTTATCCACACCCCTCCTTTCCCATTCTGCACCGGGATCTTCGCAAAACACCCGTTCTCTGCAACTATACCCACCCCAGGCGCTTTTGCAGCGACTTGCTCGAGGCTCTTAACAGGTAACCCACTGAGCAACCATACTTCATTCCGCTTATTCGCAGAGAACTTGTTCAGGAGCTCTATTGCGCCTTCGGGAGGCACGAATGGCGCGAGGAGTCCAGTGCGCGACATGTCGGGGCGCCAGAGCGTGCCTTCGAAATCGAGCAGGAGGATACGGCGAGGGGAGTGTTTGTAGCGTGGGAGGAGGAGCGTGGTGTTGATCGCAGGAACGGAGTTGAGGTCTATTTGGGTGGTGTGTTCGGTGTTGGCGCGAAGGCATCGTGTGAGGAAGGAGGTTACAAAGGTTTGGGCTGTTTGTGTTACGACGTGGTTGTGGAGGTCCTGTTTAGGTTAGGATGGGCGCATGTTTAATTATCAGCGAGCGTTTTAAAAGCACATCAGCATATGCCAATCAATCGGGTAAAAAAATTCCTCACCTCCCACCTCGACAATGCCTCCTCATCACTCATAGTCAAAGCCTACCCCACCCCACATCAGTCACCATTCCCAATCCCACCAATAAACACAGAGACGCACCTGATGAATAGCCTTGGCAGTCCCATGCGTATCATACGGGTTCACAGCGATACAGGACCTGAATCCACTATAACTATACGATCCGGTGAACTTTGAAACTGGGTTAGCAGGCGGAGGTGTGTGGGAAGGGAAAAGAGGGACAAACTTCGCTCAGAATCAACGGCCTATGTCTCCCATCT
>QLOO01000877.1:0-26769 GCA_003313855.1 Suillus sp. MG131 | reverse complement strand
GTAGAACCGTTTTCCGCGATATCATTTCTTGATGCAAGCGGTTTGATCACAGAATGCTGGCGTTTCTGTGGTGAAGCCCTCTTTCGAACTGACCACAAAGGACTTCAACGACGTGTTCAGTGTCAATGTCCTCGGTGTGTTCAACTGCGCCGTGGCTGCTGCAAAGTAAGCTCTATCATGTAGTTCCTAGAAGGCATGACATGACCAATATGGCAGGCTTTGGAAAGGCAAGAACAGGAAGAACCTTTCCATCGTGATCACGTCCTCCATGAGCTCGCAGATCATTAACCAAGCCTCGACAAACAAACCCTTGACGCAGGTCTTTTACAACTCCTCCAAGGCCGCTGTGTCCAACCTTACAAAGGGTTTGGCTGCTGAGTGGGCTTCAGACAATATTAGAGTGAACGCAGTGTCTCCCGGCTATGGTCGGTATCTTTTCATCTCCTGTCTCGAGCACGAGGCCCTGAAATACGTATTAGTGGACACGGATCAAACCCATAATTTGCCCGACGAAGTCATCGACTATGAAAGGCAACACATCCCCTTGAAAAAATTCGCTCGTGTATGTACCTCGTGTTCTAGTTCTATTTGGCATTCACTGATCACCCCATCGTATGAATTTAGCCCGATCAGATTACAGGCCAGGCACTTTTGCTTTTGTCTGAGCTTGGTGATTACATGACTGGCGGGGAATATTTCGTTGATGGGTATGTCTGCCGGTTTCGCACTTTATTGGCTTCTGATGGGCATTTTGTATTTCTCTAGCGGCCAGCTTATTTGGTAAATTTGCCTGTCGTTGCGAGGAAGTTGCGTTCAACGATGCGGGTGGGCCTGAGAGAGAGCGGTTCATTATAACATATGTAATGCGTGAAAGATAGTGACACTGTACAATTCGAGAAAGGATTATGATGAAGTCGACCCAGCCCACTCAATCATTCCACTTCCATGCTAAGTGAATATCCAAGACTAATCAAGCTATGTAGGTGCAATCAACTGACGGTTCCCTCGGAGCTTGGGAACCCACGTTCGTCTGTCAAGTTCGCTACACTTTCTGCCCTGGAAATTCATGTTCACAGCGAATAGGAACATGAAATAAATATCACAAACCGGTTGTTTCCATCATGCGGCGAAAATCTACGCCATCTCGTTCGCGCTTGTCCTCCCATACACTGGTGAGAAAGAGTTAGGTAGTAATTAAAAACATCAGCAACAGAACACCTACATGAGCTTGAATACGCCGTCCAATTATGCTGCCGATGATCATGACGGCTGCGCTCGCCATGAATCCGATAGTGACTGGTACAAGCGAGAGCAGCATAAATCGCGGTTTGGCATGAGTATT
This sequence comes from Suillus sp. MG131, assembly GCA_003313855.1. Classification (NCBI taxonomy): domain Eukaryota; kingdom Fungi; phylum Basidiomycota; class Agaricomycetes; order Boletales; family Suillaceae; genus Suillus; species Suillus sp. MG131. Next base: position 25,427 of record QLOO01000877.1, on the reverse strand, counting down.
CTCAACAATGTAATCAACAATGCCAATGGCAAAAAGAATAGATGACCAGAGGGAGATTATGACGGGGCTGGCGACCGCAATCGCAAGCAAAGCTGAGCTGATGTAACTACCATCTTTCACTAGCTTTCCCATGTCCTCGTCCGAGATAGAAAACGCTTGGATAGGGAAGTACTGGACGATGAAAAGACCACAGGCGCTCAACCCAGCTGCTCCCAGCCAAACAGAGAAGGCGAGAGGGGGAGCGGGTGGTGAAATCGTGAGGATAGCCGCACTCATAGTGGCGAGGAATGCGAGCTGTACAAACATGGATTTTATGTGAAGTGTTAGTGAAGGTTGATGACTCGTTTGAGCACACAACTTACCGTGGTCGATAATCTATTCCACTCTTCTTGCTGTTCTACGCGCCAGCGATCGACTACTTGTAGGCCCTCTATTTCAGTGGCCTCGGCAAATCCGCGAAATCGGACAAGATAAGTGCGACCCATCTGGAGTAATAAAATGTGATCCAAAATTTTGAGACACAGCAGATAGAATTTAGAGAGGAGAGGAGACGTTGCTGGTATGAGGCGCACGCCTCGTGCTGTAGTGGACATCAATGGAAAAGGGAAGGGGGTAAGGGGGGAAGCGAGTACTGGCAGTGTCGGCTTTTATTGCGAGTGAACCTTCTACATACACATTAAAGTATATTCTTACGTCCAAGCCTCGAGGACAACGGCCCCCGTTAGGGTTATCTGAAAGCGGGCGAGACGCCCATTTGAACCTCAGCGCTGATACCGACCGCCACTGGGAGAATGTCCATCCTGGAGCAGACTAAAACCGGTTCAATGCAATAAATATAGCAACTATACTGTGACGATGAGTGAGAAACATCTGAACAATGGCACGGATGTATACATACTAGGGTCATCAGACCATGGATCATGAAAATGTGGACGCCCTGTCTATTGTTGCATCCATGCAGGGTCCATCACCAAGTCTATGAGTAGGCACTATGAAACTGGAAGGGGGTTAGTATCGCCGCCTGATTGAGTCAATTGTGCGTTTCGCCTGCTAAGCTAATAGTGACATGGTGACGGGTGACACCCAGTAAGATCTTGCTGTGCTCGAAACAGCTGGAATGTGCGGCACTCCTACATCAATCATAGCGCCATGATATATCATGTACTTACTGAGGGAATACCAGCCATAGAGTTGACGCAAACACTTCAACGTTTTTCGTATAACGCGGCGATGTATAATAGTTCGATGTAGAGTCAAATGTAAAATAAGTGCTTGGGAAAAATGGTCTGGAGGATTAGGTATCAAGTCCAATTAGATGCAGTAGTATAGGGGGAAGGAAGTAAATGCTCGATACCGTCATTTCCTATCCCAGGGATTGGCCTTTGATTTGACTGAATGCTGATCGAGATGATGCGAGTCGGGAGACGTTGCCCAGCGCCTGCACGTGGACGCCCAGAACCAAAATTTCCGGGCCTGTGTGCTGCGTGCGCGAGGACACCGAGGCAGAAGTACCAGCACTGGTTGTCTGGGTGCAACATTGCATTTAAAAATTTGTAAGCTATTGATGTTTGTTTGCCACGGTCCTTTGACACTGGCTTCTCGAGCTCGTTTCAGCCATGTTTATATGGAACGTGGATCAACATACGGATGTACGTGACACTGGTGGACACTGTCAAGGCTGTGAGTGAACATGAGGCAGTTGCGAGCACGATTTGCTATACATGTATGGAGCGACAGCTTCCACAGCATGCCACACCATGACCAGCACTAGCTCATTCAACATTGATTCAGAATATCGCATCGATGATTTATGCAAAATGGTCTTGGGAATTTCAGAGTATCAGCAGGCGGGGGGTAGTGGTGAGTTTATAATAAAATTCTGAATTCAAGTATTTGGGCATCATATTGACAACTTGACGAGTCACCACTACACCTACTGTCAGACCTTCGAAATATGGCAAGGCAGTAATACACAAATTGGAATTGCTGAAGGACACTCGATTCTCCCACTGGCGTCACGAGTTCATCGTCCTTACTCTGACTTATGCAAGTGAGAGGCGTCTGCTTTACTTGGAACATTCTTGGCAAGGCACAGGGCTAGGAGAACGGATACCCGTGACTCTTAGTAGTCTTGTTGGCAGTCAGAAAGGCAGCGCAGATGAAGCGATGTTCTATAAACCAAACGATCCCCATGAAAACCAACGCAGGAGAAGCACCATGACTGTCCTCGAAATCCAGTTTTCTGATCATCTTACTCATGGCTCTGTCACCCTTCATTCCATTGCCCGGATTCTAATGCAAATGGGGACGAAACACACGGCCTATGCATTGTTCAGCGCCAACTGTTGGGCTTGGTCTCGAGGCATTGTTATGGCCATTGCCATAGAGTCTAGTAGCAACGTCGAGACAGTGACAATAACAGAGAGGGATGTAACAGTGCACCAGCTCAAAATTTACCTGTTTACTGAGTATGGTGCGTTTGGGGGTCTTCTCCTACGCTGCATAGGTATGTGTCGTACATCTCTAACGTACTTTCCTGACTGAGAGCTTGAAATCTCAGAGAAAGGGAGGCATGACCTACGTTGGCACGAGTATTGTGCTTTGCGATGTGTTTGCTTCCTTTATGGCTTCATTGGCCTCGGGCTTTGGTTCAAACATGTCATTTCCGGTCCTTTCAACTGGACACTACGTGTCAAGGAACTTTGCATTCACGAGGACCGGACAACCGATATGAATGGTCGGGATCACACATACAATGTATTGCCGCCCGACCTCACAGATTTAATCCCCACATTGCCGGGTACTGCTACACACCTTCTGGGATACAACTTCTGCGGGCCAAGTAAATATATATATCTCATAACCCCCCCAATTGCAACCTCTGGGGCAAGAGTCATGTCGGTTCACATATTTATCTACGGCACTGTGGAGTTGGAACCAGGCCAGGAACAGTCCGTTTCTGTTACTGGGAGTACTCTTAACAGAATGGAATGGTTTCGATGCGCTATTCTTCGCCAAACGCGGGACGGGCGACTCATCGAGGTCTCTGAACCCGCTTGTTTTCCACTCAGTGTACAGTTCCGGGGCGAATCGGGGAGGAGATCTTATGGCGCCGTACATGTCCTAGAACATCATCACCAATTGACTCTAGAATTACGCCAGGGGGACTCGGTAGCAATATGGGCCCTCGGAAGGGCCGGCTATATCCACAAACCAGCAGGTGCTTGGATCAAGGTAGGTTGCTTCAATGTCATAATGACCCGCATGAATGAGAGACCCCCCACATCTAGGTCGTGACGAATCACCAGCTCGGAGTTTTGGATTGGCTACTTGTTATGAACGTGGCCAGAACGATCGGGGGACTCATCTTATACCCCCGTGGTCATACCTGGCCAGAGACTGTCGGAAAATATTTCCATGAACTGAAGTACCTGTTTGTCGAGATTCCATGGTGTTTGAACACTTTGTGAGTCGATCTCCCTCACAATTTCTTGTCCAACGAATCGTTTCTCAATGAAATCCAGGTGTAATGACTGGCTTTGGTCAACAATCAGCATGGTAGCATCACACCTTCTTGCCACTGTCACTCCGCTTCCGTTGCCTGAAGATGACAGTGATGAGCACCCGGTCGAAGTAACACTCTCCAACTTCATAGAGCAACTTCTCTCTCCAAACGGTGGAAAAGGGTCGCCATTCTGCAGAGCTACAATTTGCTCCGTCTCCCTCGGACAAGCCGACATTGACCTCTTCAGGGTCATCGTTCTGCTAGTCACCCTCGATGACATGAAGTATTATGTGCATATATGTCATCCCAAAGACGATGAATCTCTCTGGTACCATTTTGTCACTTGTTTTTTGGGCTACCATGGACTCGTTCAGGATACAGTGGTGGTATATCGGCCAGGAAAAATGCAGAGAACCGCTTGGGAAGCCCTGGATGTCGATTTCACAGCCGAGCTGTCTGACAACGCAGCACCGCAGAATATTCTCTCGGTCGCCTTGCGTTTACGCGACTTACGAAACCGTTACTGGTGGTCTTTCTGGCTGAATGAAAATTGGCAGTGGCCTATATCTATCGTGAAGGCGATAATGAAATGCGCCGGCGAGACTGTCCGTGTCCAGTTGCAATGCGACGAAGAGCCTCTGCAGGTTGACACGTGGGAGCAAACCAATGAGATGCTGGGAGACAAGATAGAAGGGTGGAAACATGCGGAAGGGAGAATATACGGTGAGTGTTCGTGTTCCCGATATCAGTGATATCGTACTGACTGCAGAGATAGGGAATGGAATGAAGGCCGATGTGCTTTTCTTATTAACGCATGCACGGGCACGTTTCTTGATATGGCCGACCATGCTGATCTCTTTGTCTCTTCATATTTACTATAACTTCTAATTTCATATCAGGGTATCGCTAACCAGCAGCTGAAGCGCCGATGACACTGATTGTCAGTCTGTGATGTTCTTGATCGTCAAAAGAGGGAGTCCCTTTCCGCCGCTTAGTCAGTAAGTAGTGCTCATCATGAGCCAGTATGAACATGGTTGTCTATTCGCCTCTGCTCGCTGTTCCTCGCGGCTTCCTAACGACTGCATGAAGGTAAGATCTACTGATACCTCTCCCGGGACGTCACTGTGGAACTGTGAATACAGTGTAATAGTACAGCTCCACAGATCACACCGGGAGAGCTTAAGTATATATAGATTCATGGGCCGCATTATACAAGTTCACCTCAACTCACATCCCCAGCTATTCTATCAGTGTAAAATATGTCAGCCTGCCAAAAGTTCGCGCGCTCTCTATCCTTGAACAACGTGAGTACCTACGAGAAAGGTGGCTTCCACTGAGGTGGTTATGACGTCAGATCTTGAAGCTCGCCAGAATACAATTTGGAACTCTCGGACCTCCTCATATCTCTCTTTCTTCGAAACTACAGTCGGTTCAAATCAAAGACATCAAACCTCACAGACGTATGCAACATACCATGGCTTCGAAAGGTTTTACCATCGACTTCTCTGGTGCGTCAGCTGCGATTGTGCGGGCACTACTTTCACCTGCCTCACCGTAGACAAATGCATCATTATTACTGGGGGCAACCGCGGGATCGGATACGCTTATAGTCGTGCTGTTGCTCAGGCTGGCGCACGAGTGGCCATTATCTACAGGTGAGCTCTGAGTCGGGCATCTATTGTCTATGACTATATGCTGATTTTCTGGCATACAACGTGTTCTTTCAGGAGTTCCAAGGATGCGCTTGGAGTAGCCGAGAAGCTTGGAAAAGAATTCGGCGTGCAAGTCAAGGTTTGTGAAACGAAATGTTTGGTAGTTGATTTATTGGCTTACCCTCCCTGTATTTGTACGCAGGCCTATCAATGTGATGTATCCGATGCAGAGCAGACAGCTGAAATATTTTCTCTCATCGACAAAGATCTCGGCCCGGTGACAGGACTTATAGCAGTAAGTGGATCGTTCCCGGCCCCGTCATTTCTTCGAAACGATTGGCTTGGTGTCACAGAATGCTGGTGTCTCCGTGGTGAAGCCTGCACTCGAGCTGACCAGCGAAGACTTCCATAAAGTGTATGATGTTAATGTCCTTGGTGTATTCAACAGCACCAAGGCTGCAGCAAAGTGAGTTCCATTACGAAGTAGCATTTTAGAAAGCGTGACTCAGACGAATATGGCAGGTTGTGGATCAATAAGAAGCATGGCGGTTCCATCGTTATTACATCCTCCATGAGCTCGCGGATCATTAACCAAGTTGCGCCAAATGAGCCATTGACTCAGGTCTTCTACAATTCATCCAAGGGCGCTGTGTCCAATCTCATGAAAGGGTTGGCTGCGGAGTGGGCTACTCATGGGATTAGAGTGAATGCGCTGTCCCCCGGTTATGGTTAGTATCTTGCAATAATCCCATTGGTCCTAACTTGTTGAACATTCGACATCAGTACACACGGATCAGACTTCAGGTATGGAAACCCGCGTCCTCGAGAATCAAGCAAAGACCGTACCGCTCGGACGCTTCGCCGAGGTATGTACCAAATAATTTTGATCTGACAGGCGCTCACCACCTCAAAAGCCTCATGAGATGGCAGGTCAGGCAGTGTTACTTCTGTCCGATCACGCCAGTTACATGACGGGTGGAGAATATTTCGTTGACGGGTACGTGTGGTGTGATTGTCTGATGCGCATCATTAGGTTTTGACACCTTTTTGAACTTTAGTGGTCATCTCATTTGGTGAATTCTTCGACAAGCGATGTATTTGTGTAATTATACATACCGGGGTAGAGACTCAAGTCGGCGAACGACAGGAAGACGCAGAAGAATTGTCATGAACAATTGAATTGTAGCTGTAGCAGCACTGGATGAGCGATTGATTCGTGAACCTGTGTGATCAGCATGCATAACTAGCGGTGCTGTGCGCCCAACCCCGACTCTTCTGGTTCGCAACAATAAGACACTACGTGGACGAGTGGTAGTGAGGATCGTAAGTCGAGATATCTGATGAAGGTTATCAGTATGCTATTTTGATGATTATAGACTTCGCAAGGCCCTTTCCCAGCTGTTAATTGCAGTGCTCCGTGGTATGTACGTGTTGCCTTCACTGAAATCTTTCCATCATGACTTTCCACTCAGAGTCATTCGGATAGTCGAGACTAGTCGCCCATCTCACTTCCTTGTCAAGAGAATATTAACCACGGATTGAATCCCACCTTGAAGGCCGGGCATGTTTGCTGTCTCGCTGAAGAATTCCGCTTTGCATTATTAACTTTCTTCCTCGCCGAGATATTCTTTGCTGTAGCATCTGTGAGTCACAGTCTATAGCTATGTGGCTCATGTTGAGTTATTAGGGGGAACAACTCCCTTCGCACAAAGGTCCGCCTAGAGGGAGATAAATGTCAAGTTGTTCAGGTAAATGAACTTCTATACTGACGATTCTTTTTCAGGTGTGTCATTGACGTCGAGAACTCAGAACAGTCTTAGGCCTATAGGGTACCAGTTAAATGTATCAGGCTGTTAGCTTCAGGGCACTTACGGAATGGTTGCCACGAGTGTCACTTCATGACTTGCATCACTTCACTCATCTTTGTGAACTCTCTTGGAGAGAATCAGTAGGGCGCCGCAGGTTGCGTAATTGCCTATGACAAGTCCTGAGTTGGCCTCAAGAGCCAAATCTCATCTGCAAAGTCTCCACGGGGCGGGGGTGTGGTCTGCGTGATTGGATCAGATTCCAGACCGAATTTACATCTCAAATCAATCAAACCGTTAGCATCAGGGGATCGACAGAAACCGTCTGACCAAACCAAATAACAACGAAGATCACTATTTAGGGATCCTTGTTACGGGGCATAAGTACCGCGTGGGTACACTGTATGCGGAGTCCTTGCCCTCGGGAAATCGGAGACGGTGGGTTCAATGTTCATCCATATTATCCAACAATGTCTCGCTAAGTCCAGGACCACATACGTCAATCAAAGCTATCTATAAACTACACATCAGCCCAACAGATGACCATTCTTTTTGCTACATTCTTGGCTTGATTAATAACATGTAAAAAATAAACGACGAACACACTTTTCTCCGTTGTTATAGCACACGGAAAGAGCCGGATTTGTTCTTTATATATGAGCTTGAGATGTCATTCTCGATGTCATCCGGTGAGCCGTCGGTATGAGTGTGTACAGTTTGCTGTAGTGAGACCTGAACACCCCCATACGGAAATGGCGGAGTATAATGTTCGCTATTGGGTAGCCTGGAACTCGCATGCGTCATCCACTGAATGTTCCGTGAGGAAGATGATGTTCCATTGGCGCGATGGGAATCGCCATGAGATAGACCAAGACCGACGCGGACGATAACGGAAGAGAACTAGAGGAACGATGCACGTGAGAAACAGAAAAAACGGTCGGAGGGAATCGACATACCACGATGCCCTGTGTCGAATGTAGGGTAAGAAAATGGGGAAAATGAAAATATACGGAACTTACGATGATCGGTGACATCTTGATTGATATGCTGTTAGCTAAGTCTGTGGAAAGAATGACTAGACTTACTGAATTCAAAATGATGAACATAGCTGGGGAGTTGGAAGTATATGTTCCAATCATAATCACGAGTAAGGCTGAGTAAGTAGAACCTGTCGGTGCATGAACACACATCAGAGAAAGTAGTGCTAGAATTTTTACCAGATTCAACTATGATTGGCACCAAACGAGAAATTTGGTCCTCGCTACCCTTTGCGAAGGGTGCAACTACTTTTTGTATCTTCAAGATCTTGAAGGCAATCAGCACTGAAATGCGAATTCAATCCGGGCCTGAATGTAGAGTGAAAAACAAACATGTGCAGATGACATTCATGGCCAGTGTAATTGAGTAGAATGTCTCGACGCGTACGGAGAGGGCATCGGCGAAGACGTTTTCACCCGGAACGACAAGGCTCAGAGTGTACACCCAGAAAACACCGGTAGCTATTGTATGTGTTAGCCGCAGCAGTGGGACGGCAGAAGGAAACAAACCAATGTCCGCGATGAATAACAAGAAAGGGAAGGCGGCAATGAGGTAACTCCTACCCCATAGAATGAAGGAGCGGTATAACTGCAGAGATGCTCAGATTTGGATAATGGCAAGTTTAGGATGCGTACAATGAATGCGTCGGATACCAATGTAACAGCGACATACAGAGTACTCTTTAGAATGTTTTGCCAGGTGTCAAATGTGCCATAATATGTGGTTGGATAATTTGGCTCTGCCTCGTCTGCGGTGAAAGCTTGAATATTGCGCAGGATATCGATGACAAGGTGCTAGAGAATTATCCATAAGATACGTGGACAGTGTTGAGTCGAAGAGACCCGTACTGCTGTGATGAGGATGAACAGTGAAACAGCAGTCCCAACCAAGTAATCACTTGGGCGCGAACGTCTCTTCCTTAGCACAAACATGCACTGATTGAACACCATCAGATATACACCTGGGCAAGGATCAGCATGGAACACATTAGCATAGAGATGGGATGACAAAACCATATGCCAACGACTCCACAAAGACACCGATGAGCTCAGCCTTAGGGATTGTCAACACCATGATACCTGCAAGTTGACATACAGCGAGTGAGAGTAAGGAACGTAAAATGCATACTCTCGTGCTGGCGTGTCTAGTAATAAGTGATCGCTGAGTCTGTCGCACGCGACCCAAGTTGTTACCACGATTCGGAGTGATCCCTTGTGGACACACGGAGCAGTAAGGTGAACTTACTGTGTAATGAAGCATTTGATCAATATAAACATACAGGCACCGGCTCCATTGACCGACTCCAAGACGTTGGTTCGCCGGGTCCCCAAAGTGCGAAAAGCATTTACGCTTTTGGCAATCCCACGCGTAAGCTTGCAAAGACACTGGCCATCAAACACCTCTTGGGAAACATCCACCAAATCCTGACCTTGCCGCTGGCACAGGCACTTGAATTGAACGTTATCAATGATTGTTGTATCGCTTAAGCAGACACGGTAGGGTCAACTCGTGCGCCAGCAGATAACAAATACTTACACCATGACACGAAAACATATGCACCTTTCTGTTGCAGGTGCCACTGTCGTACGAGGGATGCAAAGGGATACAGCTCTCACACCATTACTGTTCTCCGTACCAATGATTGAGCTAGTGCGATTTTAGCCTCCAATGTAAATAGAGGTATATATTTGATGCTGAGAGCCGATACCGACAAACAACCGTGTGTCAGGAGGTGGAAAGAAGCCCCAGCTGCGCCGTGCCAGGGCAAGTACTGATGTGGTCCATGATGCGATAGTAGTCTAAGTCCATGGAGGATAGCTCGGAAATTATAATTGGTAATCACGTGTTCTGTTGATCACACGAGTCGCAGGCTGATTCAGGTTGGCAGCGGGCCTGACAACCTGGGAAGACGTTCAACTTGCGTGACAACTTGAACGAGTTGTCTCTGATGCAGCAACACTATCATGTGGCCGCCGTGGCCGCATCACCAATGCCGATGAGTCAAGTTCTGCCAGTGACAGTTGACTCCCCGAGACGCTATGCCGCTGTGCTACATGAAGTTGTCGTTGGTGGCCCGGCCCAACGTTCTGTGGAGGGCCTACTATCAAATTACATATGGCGACCTCACCACTTCGGCCAATATCTGGTGCACATTTTCACATCAAGTAGTCCTAAGTATGTCAACCCTGTCACTCCCGCAACTAATTGTAACTTACAACTTGTTGGAACACCTGGTAAAGAAGGACGAATATACTGTCGTGAAGATCCTTCGACCAAGACCGCAAATCTCGAAGTGCAACAAATATAGTATGCTAAATGAGTCTACTTTTACTTCCCATGATTGGTTTCAATACACTAATTATAATGGATTTTGACTGGTCTGTCCCAGCGCCCGCGAAGTCCCACAACCATGACAGCTTTGCTATTACGCCTTTGCAAAGTAATCTTTCTCGTTCTTCGGCGCTGCTCTTACAATTCAGTGTGCAGCTTCTGTACCAATATCATTCACTCGATACTCGGTGTCATGATCAACCATTGAGTTTTCGTACTGCAGACATCCATCTGATGGGGTCTATAACTATAGCAGGACATCCCTCCCGCATAATAGCTGCTGGTAAGGTGTGCCACAAGGTTGATATCATAACCGCGGATGTCAACCGACACTATACCGCAGAATGCGGTAACTGACTACTCAGGTCACAGGTGCAACTTCAACGGAAGATTGCGACCAGCAAGCCCCACGCCTGTCTAAATTTCCCATCAACGGTCGACCCTTTTGTTTCTATATCCATTTTTGTCCATTGAGAGAAAACTCTATGTAGGACAGTACTATCTAGTCTCGGGACTCCATGTCCCGACCCCGACAGTGGCTCGCACCCATGTCGCTATGGCACTCGCAATGACCCAGGTGAGCTTTATGGTCGCCTCACCATGCGACCTGAAACCGGGGATTTTCACCGCCGGTCGAGTTTGCACATTCGCGTTTCACGTGAAACATCACAGGGCATTTAACCTCGTCTGTACTGTACAACAATTCATTTTACCTCTGCCTCGGACCTTCACCCTATAATTGCACTCTCCGCCCGCCTCAACACTGTCTTGGTAATTCCGAAGACTCAACCCATCCGAATCATTCTGGACCAGGCCTATCAAGACCACTGAATTGTCAAGTGCTTTTGCGATTGGATGAATCTAGTTGAGAATCCCCAACATCAAGATTCTGGGTTTGCAAAACAACTGTAGTAACGGTTGTCGTCCACTGTATATCTTTGAACAAAATCGGATATTGTCCATTCGGGGTGTGATACAGGAATTTAAAGGGGGACACCAGTCCCCTGCCGCGTCTCCTATGCTTGAACGTACCACATCCACGTTATTCGTGGCACATAGGTACTTGATGGGTTCGAGAACTTTGTGGCTGCTTTATACGTCGTGAAAAGACTCGCTTCAAATGAGCTTTAATTGATTGATGAAAAGGGTCACCAATACTATTGCATAGTGCAAGCCCCATCGGTAGTCGCATCGGGTAAATCCGATATTTCATGAGATCTTCCTTGACTTGATACTACTATGTCGGTTGCTTTCGAGATTCCAGGCAAGCGAATCTTGTCTAGTTCTCAGCTGACTGCGTTTCAATCATCCGCTACTTACAATAACATCACATCGTACATCGAGGTTCTGAATGCTTCCGTGGTGGGTGTGAAGCTCACCGACACGTGCTCGAAATCTCTAGTGCGTTTCCTCCTCGAATTCCATCCTTACATCTAATCCATTCTTCTTGCGCAAGCTCAGGGGATAAACGCCATCCTCCGTTTGTTGGATCGAGTAGAGCAACTAGTTCATGAGACCCCCCCGGCTGAGAACAAGGCATCAAGATTTGGCAACCCTGCTTTCAGGTTGTTCTACGACAAAGTCGAGACTGTCGGTCTTGCAATCCTTCTCCCTTCGTGTCTAATACTTACTTCCGCCTTATTCAAGCTTGCACCATCATTGCATGCTGATATTCCCGGCCTAGATCAAGATGCCACGCCCGAATTGACTACCTATTTCTCGCAGGCTTGGGGGAACCGGGAGCGCATCGACTATGGGAGCGGTATGGAACTGAATTTTATCTGCTGGCTGTGAGTCTTTTTATATTTTCAATCTCCTTGGTCTTCATGTTACGTCTCACAGGATATGCTTAGATCGCCTGCAGGTTGTCACGGCAAGTGAACACACCGCGCTTGTTACTCGTGTATTTTGGAGGTACATTCTCAAGACGGCGATTTTTCACATTGCTTATCCCTCCCAGGTATATTCAAATCATGCGTCTACTTCAATCAACGTACTGGCTAGAGCCCGCTGGATCTCATGGCGTCTGGGGTCTCGACGATTATCATTTTTTGCCTTTCCTCTTTGGTTCTGCGCAGCTACGAGGTATGTCACAATTACTTATAGTGCAACGAGTCCTGACATTTCCGAATGCAGGACACAAGTTTGTAAAACCGAAGGCAATACATGATCCAGAGATCGTAGATGAACTTTCGAAGGATTATATGTACTTCTCTTGCATAAAGTTCATCAACTCCGTTCGTATCTTTTGTATTGCACGCCTAGTTGCCATCTCAAGATTTGGACATAGATCAAGACAGCTTCACTTAGGTGGCACTCACCAATGCTGGACGACATATCAGCAGTGCGTAATGTGGCCCTCGGTAGATTTATCCGCCTGACTTCTCGTGTAGGTGAAAACTTGGGAAAAAGTAAACTCCGGAATGATCAAGATGTATCAAGCAGAAGTTTTAGGGAAACTCCCCGTCATCCAACATTTCCTGTTTGGATCCATTCTTCCATACGAAGGACCGCCACCGCCTTCTGATGAGTCGCATCGCGGAGATGGTCATGTACACGAAGGATGGGGTGATTGTTGTGGTATACCCGTACCCAGTGCATTTGCGGCAGCCCAAAAGGAGCGAGAGCCAGGAAGGAGGATCGAAGGTCCTGGCATCCGTCCTGTGCCGTTTGATTGAAACGGAATTCGCGAGGGTGGTTTCCAAATCATGACAATGCCTCCATCACAAACATCAGTAGGTTCAGTACCACATGCGATATTAGTACTCATAAACGACCTGGTCGGCGCCAGTGATCAGAGATTGTAACTTTGTATCATGTTCCAAGTTGCCAAAGCGATTTCAATGGATGCGACACCTTGATTTCGTTGTCTCTGTTGCCATACGGTATCTGATTTCATCAGAGTCATCTAACTACCGGCCTGCGTGCAATCCTGTGATCGCTTTTTATGAACAGGCTGATCACAAGGCTTCGAGAGAACACTTCTTGCGAATGGTAATAATATATAAACCTTGTTGACCTTGGAAAGACTAGCTAAAGTAACGCCAGTGTACTGACTTGTCAGGTTCCGCCTCGTCTTTCGGAAGTTTATATTCTTTATCCGGAGAGGCCAGTCCGACTCGTATCTGCGCATCATGTTGGGGAGGTCGACTTTCTTCTAACTCAACAGCCTGTCCGAACTGGCGTATAAAAAAGAAGACCATGAGCGTTTCGCGGGGTTCAGGATCTCTTGCTGCCATGCGAAAGTTCAAGTTCCTCTTCCTGACATGTGTTGCCTTGGCGCCCGTTACAGATGCGCAACACGTTTTCGCCCATTTCATGGCTAGTCTTTCAGGCTCTCATATTGTATATCCCGTTGACAACCTGTACAGGTCCAAAACACGTATTCATATGCCGAAAGTGATTGGACGAGTGATATGGCAACTGCTCAGACTCAACATTGGCATCGATGGCTTCGGTACGTCTTCATCATGTCTCTCGTTCAAACATTCGATCACGCATGTACGGCTAATGCTTAGCATTAAACATCGCCGCAAATGACTATGAAGTCGACAGGATGGTCGACGCATATGCAGCCGTGGAAGCCTTAGGCTTCAAGCTCTTCCATTCCTTTGATATATCATACACTTGGCAGCAGAGCGATATGGTCAATATCATCGCCAACCACTCGTCAAGTCCAAGTATATTTCTTTGGAATGATGGTATACTCGTATCGACATACTCGGGGAGAGTTACGGAGAGGACTTCTGGGCTAGCTTCAAGAGCGCACTTCAGAGCCAGGGCATCGATATTATACTTGCACCCGCGTTTACAACCTACCGTGACCCTTCGAGTGCTGCTTCACTCGTGTCTACGTTCCCTTCGATCGATGGGTTCCTCAATTGGTGGTCTTGGTAGGTGGGGTCGCAAAGAGCATTCTCTCTTACTAAATACATCACTAGGCCTGCCGATGTTGATGCGAACTTAACGACAGCTACGGATTGGCTTACCAAGCAGCTGTCTCGTCGCTTAGTGGACCGTATATCATGTGTGAGTTGTTTGGCCTGAATCCCCGTAGCTTTTATTGACATTCCATCGAGCTGTCTCGCCTTGGCAGTTTAAGAACATCGATGGCGCTGGAGATTGGGTAGAATACAACGACACACTCTGGAACTACCGCTGGCAACAAGCCGTGAATGACGTGAAACCTGATATTGTTGAAATTGGTACTGTGGGTTTATTATAGTGTTGGTCGTAGCTCATCGTGCCCTAGTAACTTGGAACGACTATGGCGAGTCCCATTACATTAGTGATATCAATCCAAATGTAACCCCCCATACCGTCGCCCGGGTTATGACTCGAGTTAACCTGCGAATATGTAGGTATACCTTGGGACACAAGCCCCACTTTACGTCAATGGTTTCATCCATCTGCTTGGCGAGATGTAGCACAGTACTATATTTCATGGTTCAAGACTGGTTCTGCACCAACCATTACTGTGAGCCACTCGCTAAATTGCTCTTCGATTCGATGATCTTGACTTTCTTTTATCGCATAGAAAGATGAGGTCGTCTTCTGGTATCGTGCATGGCCGAAAGCCGTCGATTGCAGCACCGGATCCCTACCACGCAATGCTGCATACCCCGAGGACGCCGTTTTTGCACTCGCGATGCTCAAAGACACAGCAACTATCACACTTGCCATAGGTAGCAATACGGTAGCTTTCACCGCTGGTGCGGGCGTGACTATGGGCTCTGTACCGTTCCCTCCAGAAGATTCACAGATTCCCTATATCGCGATCAGCAGAGATGGCACAACGGTCGCCGACACTCATGGCTCGATGTATGTGAATCAAAGTGGTTGTACGTACTATAATTTCAATCCTTTTGTTGGGAGCGTTAGTGAGTGATGTGTAATTATTTTAATAAAAGATGTCGCAGATCACTGCATGTCATGCAAACTGCACTGGATGGGAGATGCATGCATGCATCGATGAATGGTCGTTGTCAAGTTACTGAGAAACATGGATCCACAGAATTAGGCCGACTGCCAGGGGGACAACTAATACTATACATTATCTAGACACGCCCCTGCTGCTGCCGCGATCTTCTCTTTCTTTGAATCCACTTTGTGAGTCGCATTGAACACACACCTCCAGTTGCTTCGCTCGCTGCCATCTCGGATGACTTCATTTATTGCAATGCAATGCATACATACTGTAGATGAAACTGGAATCGTACTGGATCAAATGTCTCTGGCATCACCGCAAATGAATTGACTGTAACAAGACTATCGTAATCAAGAACTGCGACGATCAAATTGAGTGACTGCGAGAAACGGAAAAAAAAATAGACTCACTCCTCGTAACAATGCTGCCAGCGTGTCCCATGTGCCATGTGGCTCAAATCAAGTTCAACACATCCTCTCGCAATCACTAATGCAGTCCAAGGATTATAAAATGCTTTTCGAGAAGCGGGTGGTACCCAGAATAAAAGCCGACGATTGGGTCCCATCATCCATCCATCTTCTCCCAGAAAAGCGAACGTCGACCTGCGGTCATCATGGGGGATGTCTGCAAGTAGCTCAGTGGTGTCGCACAGTGCATGAGTCGAGTTGGATGAGAAGGAAATGAAGTCATCGTTCGCAGTGTTGGGTGTGGAGATGGCTACTGTTGGATGTGGGATACCATGTGGAGAGGATGCTGAACAGTCTTCGGCGTAGTCGTGCAAGGAATTCCCAATCGTTGCATACCAGACTCGGACAGTCCCATTCCATGAACAAGAAATGATGCGAGTGCCATCCGGAGAGAACGAGACTGATTCGATACAAGAAGTGTGTCCTTCCAAGGGCTCACCCACTAGCTGCCCTGTTGCTGCATCCAACAGACGAACTGTCTTATCGTCTGAACCAGACACGATGCGAGTCCCATCCCGCGAGAACGAGACTGATCTGACCCAATTAGTGTACCCCTCCAAGGGCTCACCCACTGGCTGCCCTGTCCCTACATCCCACAGCCGGACAGTGTGATCACCTGAACCAGAAACAATGCGAGTCCCATCCGGAGAGAATGAGATTGAGTTAACCACATGAGTATGCCCCACCAAGGGCTCACCAACTGGCTTCCCCGTCGCTGCATCCCAGAGCCGGATAGTCTTGTCCCAAGAACAAGTTGCAATGCGAGTTCCGTTTGGCGAGAACGAGACTGACGTAACACGATCAGTGTGCCCCCTCAAGGGCTTGCCAACTGGCTGGCCCGTTCCTGCATTCCACAGCCTGATAGTATGGTCGTCCGAACCAGAAACGAGGCGAGTCCCATCCGGCGAGAACGAGACTGAGATAACCCCATCGGTGTGCCCGCAGAAAGGCTCGCCCACTAACTGCCCCGTCCCTACATCCCACAGCCGAACAGTCTTATCCCGTGAACAAGTTGCGATGCGAGTCCCATCCGGAGAGAATGAGATTGAGTAGACCACTCTAGTGTGCCCCAGTAAGGGCTCACCAAGTGGCTGCCCTGTCACTGCATCCAACAGCCGGACAGTGCCATCCTCATAACCAGTCGCGAAGCGGGTCCCATCCGGCGATAGTGAGACTGAGGAAATCAAATTAGTGAGCCCTTGCGAGGGCTCGCCGATCGGCTGTCCTGTAGCTCCATCCCACAGTCGGACAGTGCAATCCTCGGAACCAGTCACGATACGATTCCCATCCGGAGAGAATGAGACTGAGTAGATACACCCAGTGTGCCCCAGCAAGGGCTCACCGACTGGCTGCCTTGTTGCTGCATCCCACAACCGCACAGTCCCGTCGTCCAAACCGGTCACGATGCGACTTCCATCCGGCGAGAACGAAACTGACCTAACCCAACTAGTGTGCCCCTCCAATGGCTCACAGACCGGCTTCCCCATCGCTATATCCCACAGCCGAATAGTCCCATCATCCGAACTAGATGCGATGCGAGTCCCATCCGGAGAGAACAAGACTGATGTGACAAAACCAGTGTGCCCTTCCAAGAGCTCACCGGCTGGCTGCCCCGTCGCTACTTCCCACAGTCGGACAGTGTTATCACCTGAACCAGAAACGATGCGATTCTCATCCGGCGAGAATGACACCGAATAAACACTATCAGTGTGCCCCCATAAGGGTTCACCAATTGGCTGCCGCGTTGCTGCATTCCACAGCCGGATTGTTTTATCCCCCGAACCTGTCACGATGTGAGATCCGCTCGGCGAGAACGCGACCGAGTAAACGCAATCAGTATGCCCCAATAAGGGCTCGCCAACGGGCTGCCGCGTTGCTATATCCCACAGCCGCACAGTCTTATCGTCCGAGCCAGACACGATGCATGTCCCATCCGGTGAGAAAGAAACCGAGGTAACTGGTTCAGTGTGCCCCAGCAAGGGCTCGCCTACTGGCTGCCCGGTCGCAGCATCCCACAGTCGCACACTGCAATCATGCGATCCAGTCGCAATGCGAGTCCCATCCGGCGAGAACGACACTGAGCGAACCCAATCAGTGTGCCCGCTGATCACAGTCTGAACAGCCGTCCAGTTGATGTCACGTCCAGATGCCACACGAAGACAGTTCGGAAACCGTGCAGAAAACGTTTTGGATAGTGCAGAATTGAGGGGAGAGAATGGCAGTGCCGATACATATAGATGAGGTGTGCTGTGCAAGATGAGGCCACCGAAGACTTGAATAAATCTCTGCACGTCCATTGCAGCGGACGAGGCATCTTCGTATTTGGTGCGATTCTGCAATTGTGATTGTGCGTGAGTGAGCATGTGATCCGACGCTCAATAACCATGTACTCACCTTCAACCACTTGGCAATAAGCGGAAGGGCGGGGACTGCACCGCTGAGCGCATTGATGAGGCCGAGTACCTCGAGCCAGAAGAACAGTCGCTGATGGTCGAAGAATGATTTAATTTCGTTGGCGAGCTCTGGATCGAAGTCGGTTGCTTGTACGTGGGCAGGCCAAAACCGGCAGGCGTAGGATAGGTGTGGGGGGATGCATCTTTCAACTCGTTCTCGTAGCCCGGGATCTTCGGAATTGGGGAGATAGGATGACTTTAGATCGCAGATATTGAAGGAAAGTTCATGTTGCATCACTCCAAGTGATGCGAAAGCAAGGTCTCGTTGTACCTTCGACACGTCGACGAAGAACTCTCCGCTGCATTCACGGTTTGTAAGGAAATCGTGAAAGGAGGCATGAAGGGGTCGGATTGGGATGGACGATTTGGTGGTGGTGCCGCTGAGGAGCGAGCCCATGCTTTTGACTACAACCTCCACATCGCCACGTTCAGCCGCGTCCGGAAAGTGGTGTCGCATTGCATTTAGCGAAGCTAATGGTAGAGGTTCTGTTGCGCCAAGTATTTGTTGCATCACAGAGCGAAATCTAGCGAGTGCCTTCGTAGGTAGGGATTGTTGGTTCTTGGCATCTGTAGACGTGCCCGTGCCGAAAATTTCTGTCAGCACAAGGCGATACATGTCGTACAATAAGTCGTGCCGCTCGCTTGGTTTGCGGCTCACGACAGCATTGAACCGTTCGATGGGATATATCCCGCCAGACGTTTGATTGATGTATCCGCATGCAAGACGCGCCCACTCGAAAAGTCCGTCAGCTCTGTCAGCCAAGCGTGCAACCTCGTCGCTCCCAATGTCCGATAACTCTTCTAGCTCCTTCGATATGTATGCACGAATGTCGCGCTTCGCGAATTCTGCTGGAAAGTCATCAATGGGCATGTGTCTGATATGCCGAGCACCACCAAGCTCTTTATCGATGTCGTCAAGTGGGCGGGAGGTCACGATGATCCGGAAGTTGGCTGGGAGTTCGGTGATTCGTTTCGCACCTAGTTTGCCTGCAAGAATTTGGAGAAGGCGTTGCCGTGTCTTGGCTCCGCCGCTCTCGTCCAGTCCATCTATCAAAATGACGACAGGTCTTACGATTGACCCTGAAGGCTTCCCCAGTGGCTTCATCAGAAGCTTGTCCCACTGCTGGACAATATCCACTGTAGTCTTGAGCGAACTCGCATCTTTGACTGCATCTGCCAATGCTCGTCTCATCTCCGGATCACGGTCGGCCAGGTCCCGCGCGATGGTAGAAAAAATCTTCTCATGGCGACGGTCGGCGTCTCGCTGGTGATCGAAGCAGTAACATGAGCCGAGCCCTCCCACGTCGTTGAACATGCTAGCAATTGTGTGGGCGATGGCCGACTTGCCCTTGCCTGCAGGGCCAGATAGCCACAGCACACGTTCGACATTGTCTCCTGTGCTGTTGACCCAGTCTGTGATCTTGGATATGATTTCCGTGCGCGTTCCTGGTAGGCATTGCTTCCCAGTATCTAGTCCTGCGCCTTCTGCATATGTCATACCGTTGAGGTCCAGTGTTTCGCCTGGAGACGTATGAATACATGTCGAGTCAGAAGCATGTGCAACCCTTACCTGTACGGTAGACGAATATCTCTACATCGCAAGTGACTTGGTCCCGGAAGCTTTGCATGAGCTCATCAAAGACGTCGATGTACTTTTGAGTCGTATCATCTGTTTCTGAGATAACATTTTTCCCGAGTCTGAGCCCTATGATAACAACAGATGAGCGAATGAACAATGCAGAATAATTCATGGCTTCCTCACAAAAATTTTTGGTCGCCGAGTAATCTTTGATGAACTGAGAGCACTCGAGAGTCTGCTGAACTATTCGTCCGACGATGCTCTGCATCGACGGAATTCCACCGAGAGTCGTGTCTTGCATCATGAAGTCATATATTCGACCCAACTTCTCGAGAAGTCGGAGAATCGCTTTGTCACGATCTGTTTGAGCGAGAACTATCTGCAGACGACAGCTGAGCAGAGGATAAAATTGGGAGTGGAACAGTGCGTACTTTGCATGCATATGACAGTAGGCCCAGCGCAATCTTTGCGTATGGATGTACCTGCGGAACGGGATCAGTTCGGTTGAAATCGAGAGCAATGTGGTCATACATCCGCGAGCTTCTCGATAACATTGTCGAATATCCTGAGAGGCTGAAGATATTTGTTGTATGCGTCCTCGAGAGTCGCTGGTCCATCTTGGGCGGCGGATACTCTAGATATCACAGGTCCCGAAAGTAGGTTCATGCCTTTGGCAGCCTCTTTGGCGTCTCGAAGTGACGATCGGGGATCAGCACCTGGTTCCACACCGGAAGCATCCTGAACCTGCACGGTCAACATAATTTCTGGAGTGCATAAACTAAGAGAGGTGACCCTACCTTGATATTCGGAATCGATGGGGCATCTTCACGATCGACGTTTGGGGGAACATGGTCGCGGCTGCGTGAGTTCGAGCGCTTGTGTATGATCTCAGCATAATCCCATTACAACCCAGTATCTCGACTTACACTAGAAATCTTTGTCGCTAAACCATCCTTGACCTTTGTGAAAAACCGACAAACTTTGTTTCGTGGTTGGACCTGGACAGATGGGGCATCAGAGTCAGTGTTTCGAGAGTGCGATATAGATAAGCGATGGACATGGGCAACGTCACGTACCAAGCGTCCGCGAGCAACTGGGCTCGAGTCCCTCGATTGATTGCTGTTGCTCATAACGAACAGTGGAGGATGAGTCCGAGGGAAGTGAAGAAGCTAGTGGGTGGCAACGTCATTTACATAAATAAAATAACAGGTCACCGGTCACCCTTGACTGCAAGCCTCGAGGCAATTTATTTGGAGTGTGTGCCTTGGCGTTAGCAGTCCACAGTGGTCGGCTCCTAACAGGGCGTCCATCAACTTCTAGTGGCAAAGACCTCAACCACCGTTTGGCAAGCAAATTCTTGATGAGATTAGCGCTCTGGCTGATGCTGACCTGTAAGTGATTTCATTTTCAGGGTTCATGGAAGTTCAGCACGGTCTTTCATATACTGAGAACATGCGCAGTGACCCTCTGGAGTCTGTGCTAAATTTGAGCTCACACTAAGTTACGGTATTCCTCGACTCACAGCAGAACATTTTGCCTAATAAGCAGATACTACACAATATTGAGCAGCCTGCAACAAGAAAGCTTTCCTAAGCACACCGGCATGATATGCTCGACGAAACGATTCAAAGTATTTGAGTAAGTCGTGCAGATCACTCAACCTCATAGACATTAAATGACCTACCAAAGTTCTTGCATCGATTGTACATTCGACATCCAAAGTGACTCGACGTTCACTCCTACATCTAACTAGTACTTCCACAATACTCGCTTTGTCTTTTGCTTTGGCCACCATCTTCCGTCCTCGATAATCAGAAGTTTTCGGTCCCGATCTTGCAGCATACAAGTCTGCACATGTGGAAACTCTCTGCTCCGATGCTTGGTGGAGAAAGGCTAGTTCTTGCATGTACTTCTTGTTATGTCGCACTAATCGATGGATGCACCAGGCCCAGGACTGTCCATCCCAGACTATGCGTACCAGTAATATCATCTGGTTCCCAGAGGGTGATCTCAATGCATCTCACAATCCATTCGATCGCTGGGCGTTTAAACACCCGAACAAAGTAAATACCGCCCTTCATACTTTTCGAAATTACATGACCTTATACCATCTATCAGATGGGCCACTATCAACTAGGCAGCAAGGATGGCTGCCTCGTCACTTGTGCGGAACAGCAATACCGTGAATATATTGGCACTACACACTGATGTAAATAAAACCTATCATCCGCTCGAGCGGTATTTTGTCTTCACGGAGCACATAGCACGGTCGAGTGCCCTAGCTACCTTCGTAAAATCATGACATCTTTATTGAACACCATGTATTTTGCAACGTCGTTCCACAATGTAATCTAAATCCTGAAAACTGGGGTCCAGCAGCCTGATGTGCCAGTAAGAACACAAACTTAGTGTGCATAATACCTTTTCTGGCTTGGGACGATGATGGTGTTGTACGAGCGCTGACTCATGAGATGATGACTGGGTCATGATGTTCTACTGCTTGCAAATCTGTACAGGACGGCAGGATCACAAACACCGAGAACCCTTCAAGATGATAGATTTCACCTACTGCAGCTCTCCATTCCTCCGTAAATCGGTGAGCAGCTGGAACCTTGAGCTTCAGCAAGACAATTGCTGAGCTGCAAGAACTTGTGAGCTAGGTTGGGATTTGTTGACTCGAGGTCTTCTTAGGCAAGGGGTCAGGGACTGGACCATTGCTGGCCACAACCTTGCTCAATGTGTTATGCTCGGTTGTAATCAAAAGTCAAGTAGTCGAATTCAAGTGCAGGCCCTGGTCTGCATAGGTTAAGTTAAAGAGTATGTACGATAAGTAGTGAGAATATATAGGGATGAGCTATGCATATTGAAGCGGAGTTTAAATATGAAGAGTGAATCAGAAAAAGAAAAGTAGAACCATATGATAGAATGTTATAGAATGTTCTGTGATATAATGGTGTTGTGAAATGTGAAATGTGAAGAGTGAAAAAGAAAAGGAGAACTGTAACATTACCCCCGTTTTAACGGTAGTAAGCCCAGATTACTAAATAAAATGTCAAAGGTGGTGTGCTTTTTTATAGGAAAGAAGAATTTCAGAAGCGTTACCTAATTGTCCTTCTGTCATCCATTCATTCTTGGAACTCGGGAATCCCTTCCACTTTACATTATACGTCCTGCATGATGAAGAGCCTCTGTGTCCAACAATGGCTTTGATTTCTTGTTCTTCTTTGCTGTCAACCAAATCGGGAGGCAGTGGAATAAAGTTAGGTCTGTGGGTATTATTTTCTTTGTATGGTGTTAAGAGGGCAGCATGGAAAACAGGGTGGATGCACCACTGAGTCGGTAATGATAATTTATAAGTAACTGGTGAGAGAACTTTGGAGATAATAAAAGGTCCCTCACGTTTTGGCACAAGTTTCTGATTAGGGTATCCTAGATGAAGGTTCTTGGCTTCTAGCCATACGCGGTCACCTTTAGAGAATGGAATGAATCATGATGTGATTTGTTGTCGCATCATATTTCAAGCGAGTTCATGAGCAGCTAGCGCTTCATCTCGTGCTTTGTTGAGTATAAATAGATGCTGTTCTATATTAGGAATGTTGGTTTTTGGGTAAGTGTCTGGGAGGTGTCTCAGATGATATCCCATCATGAGATAGAATGGGGAAGTATTGCATGCTGAATGATGATGGGAGTTATGTATGAAATCTGCGAGGGGTAACATGGAAGCCCAGCTTGTCTGGTCATTAGTGCAAAAGATGTGGAGGTAAACTTTGTGTTACGATAACATACGTCAATCAGGCCCCATATTCATTTTCCTCATTCTGCGCCGTCATCAGACTCTGTCTCGCTATTTCCCATACATCGCCGGACTTTGTCTTCGAAGTCACGTGACCTTGTCCTCAAAGTCACCATATCGATCCAACCCCTTGGATCAACCTATGCTTTCCTCTTTTGGCTATACCCTTGGACCTCCGGCTGCGTTGCCTTGTATTACCGTTACTTTGGTATACGGAACATTCCCTATGACTCGTATGTTCCTCCGCATTCTATAGTACTTTACTTTTTCGACTTGTGACTCGACTTCGTCCGCTAATTCGGTTCAAGCTCAGCTTCAATACTTCGTATATAAAGCTAGCTCTCATCTGTTGTATTCTTTAGCTTTAATCTACCTTTGTCTTGATCCCCTTTTACTAGAAGCCTAGCGAGCTTCGCCTTGTATATAAGTATTCTTGGCCGCTCGTCGCGCCCAAGCCTAGCCTTATTACAAGCCTCGCGTAGTAAGCTTACTACCGCGAGCGATACTTCTCAAGGAGAGCCCCGCCTCTCGAGAAGTGCTACGAACTCTCGCCGTACACAGAGGCCACTGGTTGCAGAGGCCGTACGCGAGAGCCCCTATAAGGTTCACGTTGCGAACTTAGCCAAGTTCGTAACACTTTGAGTTCTTGGTTGACTCATTCAGTTTCCCCATTGCTCTGAGGATGGAATGCAGTGGAAAGGGAATTCTTGTATCCGAGGAGTCTTCTGAGTTTGATCTGGAATCTAGAGGCAAATTGGGGTCTGTGGTCAGATATAATTTTATCATAAAGTCCATATTGTGAGAATACTTTGGAGAAAAAGATATTGGCAATGCCTTCAGCATCTATAGTCTTATTACATGGGGTGAGAATTACCCCCTTCAAAAGTCCATGGTCAACCATGACCATGATGCTGTCAAATGAGTCAGAAATTGGAAGATCAGTGATGAGATCGACGGAAACATGAGAGAATGGACGGTTACTGATAGGAGGAGGAATCAGATAAAGGGGAGGATGTGATGGGTGCGTGTTTACTTTATTCTGTGGGCAGATGCAACAGCCATCAACATAGTTCTTGACTGTCATATTCTGGAAATCTCCGGATCCGATGACCTGCACCAAATTGGTCTGGTGCATGGCTGACTAATACCCTTCTATGAGTCCTCACCTAATAGAATTTCTCTGGATTTAATTCCCCAAATACTCAGTTCAGAATACGAATTGCTTTGTCTTTTCTTTCAAAAGAAAACCAATATTTTTGAGGATTTAATTTTGGATTCAGTTTCATTTCAAATAGCAAGAGAATGACTCAGCAGGAATCTCTCATGTGACAGGTGGCTGTTAAAAATATTTCCTCTACAAATTAACCTGTGGGAACATGCAGGAAACTTGAAATAATATGTTGCAAATTTGGTTTCCAACTGAAAAATATAATGAAAAATCACAAAATATTACCACTACTTCTTAATACTTTCGCTATTTGACCCCTTGAAGCTGACTCAGACATTACACCCCTCTATTTCATCAGACTTAAATAATCCTCACTTAAATTATGTGGGAAGATAAGTAGCACAGCCACTGATTCCGTGTATATAAGGACCTGCGTTTCGGTTGAAAAAAAAGAGCAGTTTTTCACACCCCAGTTACGTCTGCAAGTGTGAGCTGTTGAAGATTGAAAGGTAAACCTCTGTGAGACGTCGGTAAAAGTGTGAGTACGCTGTGCTCAACAACCAGCAGGCCTGGTTCTGTTTCATTTTTCGGCTTTGTGATTGTTTCATACATTCTCCAAGTTTTCTTTGTTTTACCAGTGTGCATATTCCGGAATTTCGTGTTGTCTCTTTCGTCCATCTAAGGCTCAGAGCAGCTTAGTGGGGAGACT
>QLOO01000871.1:0-12097 GCA_003313855.1 Suillus sp. MG131 | reverse complement strand
GAGTCACGGTGACATTTGCGTGACTGCCGACTTCTGTGGGGTGCCGATTGCAGTGGAAGGCATAGTATCTCAATGCCTTAATGCTGCACATTATGGCATATGAATTCGAATCCTCTTGAAACGCCGGCATTCGCAATTCAATTGCACTGCGACCGATGTGCAACGCCACCTGGTCCAAATTTTCTGTGTCAATAAACCTGCAGGATCCATGCTCGCACACAAGCTTCAAGCTGAGGTATAATCTCCTTTGAATCTCCTCTAGGGCGTGTCGGGAGTCTCAATCTTGTTGGAAGAGGAGAGGGGCTCAGTAGTGGCGCCGAGCGAGACAATCGCAAATATCGTCCGTAATCTTTTGCTCAATGCATCTATCTAGTACTCACTCATACTCTTCCAGATTCGTCCCCGCCTTCTAGCGCTCACCCATCTCCCCCTCGCTCGACCAACACAAGTGCGCCATATTTTTGCAGGCGCCGCCTGAGTATTATTGCCTTGTCTCCCATACACGCATGTTTGTCACCCATTTTCAATTGTTAACATCAATTCTCGCTTTATGCGTTGCGCGGATCCCTGACGCCATCATTCCGCACAGGCTTGTCAACTCCTACTCTCCATGCACATCTCACTATTAAATTACCAAACACTACTCTTCAAATTCTACTTGTTTCGCCCTGACAACCCACTTAGCATGTGTCGTCCCCGACCTGCCTTGACTTGAATCCCACGGCTTCGTCTCTATTTCGGTAGGGTTGGGATCTTCCATTGGCTGGGAATCCCACATTCGTAGGAAGTGCGGCTGAGACACATTGTAGGGGACGGGACGCATAGGCGGAAATGCTCTCCAATCTCCAGCAGCCAATCGGTTAAGCCTTTCAATTTCATCTAGTAGGGCGGTCCAAAGGGGTGATGAAATCAGTATTTTTCGAAATGAAATTCCATCGCGCACCACGTGTTATGCGGATGTGACCAAGAGCAAGCTCGGATATGCTGTCTGAAAATATTATCGAGCGCAATCTGTGGGGATATGGCAATCCCTCGCTATGTTTCTTAAACTCGAGCCAACCGTTCCAGTGCGAGAGGAAATTTTCCAGCGAGCATGGGGAACCACTACTAGGAACCCGAACCTTCAGATCGATACCCTCTGAAGCAAACGCAAGTTTGACCGTAGCAATGAGCCCACGTATCAAGCAAAGCTTCATGAAGACGGTTAGAAGGCTACAGATATGGTATATTCAGTGATGAACGACAATCTATAGGTGCTTGGAGATAATGCTTACAGAAATCCTCCTTTATATGATAGATACCAACCTTTTTCAAAGTCGGTGGATGCTTTTACCCATGCATCAACTAGGTACTTCTGAATATAGATGTGTTTTCGAGCAATCTTCCTGCTCTTTGGATCTTTGCCACCATGACAGCCTGAGTATGCACGCACATCAACAAATGTCGAATCAATTGCAGGGGAGTCACTGCCAGAAACTGTGGGGCAAGTATTTTGCATATATCGGATGATCTCCTGAATCCTTTGCTTCTCCGCAACTTCGTCAAGAGTACCAAGAGTGCTCCTCGCCATGTGATGCAAGACAATAGGGCAATGAATGACATTTTGAACAGTCTCCTCGACGAGGCGATAGAAAGGGTGATCAAGAGATAGTCTTCCTTGTTCGCGACTCTCGATGAAAACACATAATGGATATGAGATAGTCATGATAGGTTGTGGTTGTGTTAGAGATGATACCCCTAAACTTAGATTCAGCTACTACTAAGTAGCCCCTGAATTGATAAATAGAACTTGATCAACAGCCATGACTGCAAACCAATCTGCAAGTAACCCTCCTCCTTACGGTGCCGACACATCACTCTACGTCTTTCTTGAAGGTGGTGGAGGACAACTTCTTCCAGACCATCCATTTTATCAGCTCGTCGAGGAAACTCGTCAAGGTTTTCTTTCTTCCAGTGACACTCTGGAGTACATGGCAAACTCCACTTTCGTAGACAATCCTACGTTACAATCACAGCTCGTGAGAGTAGACGAAATTCGCAGCCTTCTTCTGCATAACTTTCCGGTGATTGTTGGTAGTAAATCAGCAGTAATCGGTGGCGGGCCCCCTCATGGTAGTCCCAATATTGCCGAGAAGGTGGCAGGTAGGGAGCACATCTATCTTGCTCAGGACACGATCGATCAGTGGGCAGACAAAAAGGGTTCAGATGATTGTCGGCTGTAAGTCTGCATACCTATCATACATTTGTACTTGATTTAAATAGTACCATCTTGCAGCCTTCTCAAGTTTCTCTTAAAACTCATCCTCCTGCGCGAATTAACCATCGCTTCCTGGTTGACATACGGCACCCAGAAATCTGACGTCGTTTGCGGGAAGGAAAGATCTAGCACACCATTCACGCAGCCTACAGACATCTTTGTGTCAGGCTGTGGTCACCTTTTCATTGTTTTCCGAAGTGCGAAGCGTCGAGATCCTTGGTCCATTCTGTTTCTCAACGATGAAGGAGGGTATCTTGAAGTGCCAGGTAAGGAAGGGGACTGGGTTTTGGTTTAGCCATCGGTTAATCCTTCTCTTTATGTAGCAGTTGATACACCTATTTTGCGAAAGCTAGCTTCGGGTGACTGGTCCGTGTTTCAGCGAGATGTGATTACGAGCATGGGACCGTACCGTAAGCACTCAAAAGATCACTACCTCCAGCGTGTTTGGGAAGTATCATGTGGGTGCTTTGGAAAATGAGTTTGTAATATCTCTGTATTTCATGGGACCAATAGATACCAGCTAGCAACAGGTGTGGACTAGCTGATACATTGTTTGAGAGCACCGCAGCAGTCGCGGCGGCGGCGCAGCATCTTCCCAGCGCTTGCTAGTCTCTCCTAGCCAAACCTTGCGCCTGGAAGTTATACTAGTTCCCATCGGACTCAGCCTCCATGATCCTAGCGTCCGAACACTAACGTAAGCTAACAAACATCTACAGTCGAAGACACACCGTCATCATAGGTCTTGAGGTCCAACGGAATTGAAAATTTGTGGAACTCAGATGCCATATCTCGTTGCCCTCAATGTTGTAACTGCACTGATAGGTGCCGGATAGGACAAGCTCCTCTGCGATTAGCTATACAGGGAACCATCATTGCCGTTTGAACTATGTCCTCAATTTCAAAGCGTCAGCGTCGGAAATATGCCATCAGAAGCTTGATTGTAATGGGTGCAGACGTCCACCATTCGAATTCAGTATCCTGGGGCTGGGGTCTGCTCCAGAAATTAGTCATCAGACTTCGCATCAATATCGGAGGACATGATGCAGAAGGACAATAATTAAAAAAATACGCAGTGTGCTCGCTCAAAATACCTTTCCCTATGGTACCTATGTGTATGGACACAAGTGCTCGGTGACAATGCATTGACCAGTCAAACCTTGGCAAATTAACATGGATAACATTGAGCGTACGCTTTGCACGCATGACGAACTTTCAATCATATACGTATTATGGACGCTGCAGGCGATCCTGGTAAGAACTCCTTCGCGTTCCCAATCATCAGAAGGCCAACTTCGGTAGGGTCAGCGTAATTCATGATAAAACAGATGCTTCCACTCACTTATCAGTCCGAAAAGTCCCAGCACGCTCCCGAACACTTCTACCACGAGTACCTTCACAAACAGTGTAGGATCAGCTGCGTCAGCGAGCGCAGCAGTGCTGCCGGCGACACCGACACAAAGGCCACAAAGAAGATTACAGAATCCGACGGTGAGCCCACCAAAGAATAGCGCATACCCTGTAGCTTGATAAGTGGCATTCAATGAAGATGCGAAGAGGAAAGGGTGTACCGGTGAAGTAGTTATCTCTGGTATAGAGCTGCGCCTCGGGTACCGTTTGGAGTTTGGATGAGTACACGATACCCATGATCTACCGCTGTGGAGTAAGTATCATACAAAAACTTGAGGGAACGAATACGCACCACTCCGTAAATTGCAACCACCTCGCAGAAAATGATGCTGATAGTGAGCAGCGCTCAGCCACTTCTGTGTGCGGTGTACATAAAAAAACGCACCTAATCAAATTCTTAGTACTAATTCTTGGAGTCCTTACTCCTCCACCCAGTATTGATGCTCCAGTCAAAAATATTCCCCTTCGCACAACGTCAGTGCTATTGAACAAGAGTGGAGCTGTGCGAACCCACCATCCTGCTCCGAGAACACTCAAACCTATGCAAAGACCAATTCCGAGTGAACCCCAGACGAACGGGCTAGTCTCCTCAAGGAACCGACCAACATCGAATGCTTCTCCAGAGTCTGTTCGAAAGTAAGTGCTGCGGAACAGGGAAGATGATTTCTGACACACCAGTGAATAGCAAATACAAGGCAACTATGATAACAAGGAATGTCGTGAGTCCAAACGATGTGTATGTTGTGTAGCCCATGTCCAGCAAATATCGATCGGTTCTAACAGGTTGACGAGGACAGACTTGTCAATGGCAGAGAGGTACCATCTGGAAAGGGCATGTTATTCACACGCTTTGCACTTGTAACGTATTAGCATTAAACGCTTGGCCCTAGTATTGCAGCCTGCAGATTGGCGGCTTCCGTTCAAGCATACAAATGACAGTGTCATCCCATAAAAATGTTCTCGAGCTGCTAATACTGGGACTTATCTTCCACGTCGTATTCATTGCTTCTGTTTTTGACTGCTACTTCACTAGCCCAGTCGTCCATGGCATGCTTCCCCACAGGGCTGGCCCTGGGGAAGCAAAACGGGTCGTTCTCATTGTTGGCAAGTATAGCTTCGCCTTCCATAGCACCAATTGCTCAACCGATAATTTCTATCAGGAGACGGTCTACGTGCAGACCTTCTATTTAATGTAAACGCGTTCTCTTTCATTCCTTCCTCACCAACAATTGTCGCGCCCTATTTGCGCAATATTATTCAAACACGAGGGGCGTTTGGATTGTCGCACACTCGAGTACCAACGGAAAGTCGACCTGGGCATGTCGCAATCATTGGTACGTTGTTGCCTGATACGTCCGTAATATTGAGCTGAGTTAAGAAAACATAAGGTGGTATGTATGAGGATGTCTCTGCTGTGACCAAGGTAAAGAGTCTATTTCTTACTTCTTGTTTTTATATACTAACGAGACTCTTGAGACAGGGTTGGAAAACGAATCCGGTCAGTATCATAGCAATGGACACTGCGAGCAATATCTCATGCCTTCTCCAGGTTCACTTTGACTCTGTCTTCAATCAGTCCAGTCACACTTTCTCCTTCGGCTCCCCAGACATATTACCTATGTTTGCCCAAGGTGCAACACCCGGAAAGGTTGACACTTGGAGCTACGATGAGGAGGACGAAGACTTTACGAAAGGCACGAAGGTTCAGAATTACTGCAGTCATATTATTAAATCAGGCAACTGGATAGATGCCACCGCTCTAGATACCTGGGTTTTAGACCAACTTCGGGTGTTGTTTCAGAACGCCTCATCGAACGACTTGCTTGATTCAGAATTACGTGCTGACAAGGTGGTATTCTTCTTGCACCTCCTTGGTCTGGATACCACTGGTCACTCGTACAGGCCACACTCCGAGGTGTGCATCTCGATCAGCACGTTTTATTTGATTAACTCTGTCGCAGGAATACATGAAAAATATCCAAGTTGTCGATCACATCGTCCAACAAACAGAAGAACTTTTCTCCAACTTTTACCACGATGAAGAGACGAGCTTCATATTTACAGCTGACCACGGCATGTCTAAAATCGGCAACCATGGCGATGGCGGTGAGGTCTGCCCTGTATCAGTTTTAACAATGAGGTGCTGAAGGAGTTCGCAGACCCGGACAACACACGTACCCCACTAATTGCATGGGGGCGAGGCATCAGGGGCCCAGTTCCTGACATCATTCCTTCTTCGCACGATGAGTACTCTCGGCCCTGGCAACTTGGAGACTTTCTGCGACGAGATGTGAAACAAGCGGATCTTGCACCCCTGATGGCTGCGCTTCTTGGCATCAACTACCCGGTGAATTCAGTAGGAATTCTCCCTGATGCAGACCCTACGCGACCTAGCTACTTGTTACCACGAGAAGGAGAGTCAGCCTTGGCCCAGCTTGCATTGGCAAATGCAGAAAGTATTTTAGAACACTACCGAGTGAAACACGGTGCGTCCCAGATGCGCTATCCGGCTTTTCTGTCCTTAACTAGGTGCATGGCAGAATCGAAGGCTGTACAAACTATTCTATACAAAGCTTTCGAACCTTTGGAAGGACTCGGTCAAGATGGGAAGCCTTCAAGAGTAACCTGGTTATTTGAAATAGAACGCTTGATCGGTGATGGAAGATGGTTTGAAGCCCGTCGAGAGACAGCTGAACTCATGAAGGTTACTCTACAAGGTCTTCGATATCTCGAAACGTAAGCTGCTCTTTTACCATTAGAAACAACTGCTTAGAGAATGCAGCTATAATCGAGTGCTTATCCGGACCATCGTCATGATAGCATACCTGGGATGGTCTGCTTATGCATCGTTATCGATTTTTCCCCCACAAGCTTCCTTAGTTTCCGATAGGCAGCGTACTGTGGTCAGAATTGTCACCGCAGCTATATTGGCAGTGTTTTGGGTACTGTTTGCTGCGGAGAGAGCCCCATGGACGTTTTATGTCTATGTGGCTTTCCCCTGCTACTTCTGGCAGCAATTCGCGCTGCGTGGAGTTCCAATCGTCATGCAACAATTCAAGTTGAGTGACAAACGCGGGCCTTATATAGGCAGAGTGCTATTTCACTTGGTAATCGTGGTGGCTGTACTCCAGTGCATGGTCGTGCGTCAACCCTCGTTCATTTCATGAAGCTTGTTCGACTTACGAATGATTCAGGCTGCCTATATTCACCGGTCGCTTTGGAGCATTGGTTTTTTGGCCATGGGCATTCTATGGCCATATGCGTCGTGGCCAAGTCATGTTCGGTCGCAGCACCCAAGACTCTTACTTTCCTGGATGAGTAGTTGTCTTGTAACTGGTATATTCCCCCTACTCAGTGTTAACAAGAGAGAGGATTTATATATGATGTGAGCGCAGTCTGACGGATTTGTGCATATTTCTCATGCTCATCCATATGTTAGCATGTGCGGAGGGGCAATGATCCTTGCAGTTGGTGCAAGTTGTACTCGTTTGGCGTCGAACGGTGCTTTGAAAGCCGCAAAATTATCTGAGATCATCCAGGTAGGTAGTTGTAAATGGCGCTATGTAATCAACTCATTCGTATCCAAGGCGTCGTTTATCTTGCTCGCCATGACAATCACTGCCAGCTCGGTGAAGAGTTTACAGACGAAGCAGGGATTGCCTATCATTAATCAAACTTCAGCATGGCTCATACTTGGTACCCTTGTTAATCAACTGACATCAGCTATTCATCTAACTTTTATGCTTCTCAGCTGTATCGTCAATATATCCATTCATCTCTAAAGCACAGCACAGCACTCCGACCTCTAGAATCATATCGCTTTTCCTGGGCTTCGGTGTCTGTTTCGTCTTTCTTTCGATCAGTGTCGAAGGTCTATTCTATGCTGCTTTCACATGTAATTTACTCTTGTGGATAGAAGTCGAAACGACCGTCCAGTCGCATCGAGCTAGGGCCGCTTCGCAGAATCAAGGATACGAGTTTCACACTGATGATATCAGAATAGCACTCTTTTTCTTGTTTTTCGTTCAGGTGGCTTTCTTTGGAACCGGAAAGTGAGTGATAAACAGGGCTTGCCCTTCGTGATGTCAATGTTGATGATTGACTATGTCCAGCGTTGCTTCAATTTCGTGAGTTTTCCCGCCGAGTTGATCTAGCTCTGCTGTTCACCTCTTGTAGATCGTTCTACTTGGAACCTGTCTACCGTCTGGTACCGATTTTCAATCCGTTCTTGATGGCAGCGTTATTAGTGAGTTCTTCAAACACTTCGCATACCGGAAGCTTGAAGGGATTGCCATAGATATTCAAAATTGTCGCTCCATATGTGATCTTGTCAGCTGTTTTTGCCACTTTAAATGCAAAACTTCACCTCCCGCCCTTCTCGCTATTCCTAGTTGCCCTGACGCTCACTGATGGTGGGTTGTTCCTTTTGACCTGCACTGATCGCTAACCTCTGGATCAGGAATGACAATAACATTTTTCCTGAACGTCACGGATACTGGTGTGTGGGTTAGTTGGTTGCCAAATTGTATTGAATTGACATACAACGCAGGATCGTGGTTGGAGATTGGACAATCGATCAGCTTCTTTTGCATAACTTCTCTATTACTTATTTGGTCAGCAGGTATCTGCACCGCTGGGGAGTATCTCATGGCAGACACGTTGCTGTTCGACAAGTCCATGGATAGTCACAAGCTAGAATGAGCAACGTGTTGATGGTCCAAGAACCAACCAAACACCTCCATTGTGCAACACTACTCGTAAAATGGTGGTGCGATATCACCAGCTTTCTCGTATCTACGGCTACAGAACCAACATGTGTTTACGTGATTAGAGATGGATAAACGATAGGTACTATTTGGGAGGCCCACGGACGAAGCTACAATGTCCTCTACAACCCAGGTTGTAGGCCGACAAAGACACTACAGTACATTCCCCATATCGACAGTGGTCGTCTAACTTAACTATTCACCTTCCATATAGCCAGGGTTTGATTCATCGCGAAACCACGTGGGTTGATCAACAATCGCAAACTTGGCGGGGCCGAGTGTGCTCCACAGGACCCCGGCTCCGTAACGTTAGTACCAAACCATTGCTCCAAGGAGACTGACGGCACATCTTGTTAACGGTATGTTTTTTTTCTCTTAAAGATACAATTTTGAGGATATGTCTGGGCCAATCAAATCACAACGTCCGTGGACCTTCAGACCTCAGGCTTCAATCCTCCAAGTCGATTAGTTGATAAGCTTATCACCGACGCTGGCTAGAAGGAACGAGACTGTCTTCTAAAGGGTCTGACCAGGGACTAGACGCAGACGGCTATTTGCGCACTAGAGAGTGAACGACCACGATCCGAATTCCAAATGACCACACTTCGGCTCCCCCTTCTGCGGAGATTTCGAGTCATCTACTGTGGTCCATTAGTAACCGGGCAACTCATCGCTACTGGAAGAATAGCCATGGTTGGGTCTGGCGCCTCAGGGAATCAACAAGACTTCCGTATGCCGGTCAGCGCCAAACCTGCTATATTCTTGAATTATCAGCGCTTGGTGCCGCTGAGTGTTATTTACTTCAAATCCTCGGGCTTTTGAATCACTGGCGATTTCTTGTTCTGCAGCCCGGCCTTCAAGCGCTGATTTCTGTTCAAGTCCTCTGCAGGTGCGAAGCTCGAGCCGGTGTCATTGTGGGCAACTATTAACTCGGCGGCTCGGTGCGGTCTAGCAGAATCGCAGATCTATCCTTTATGAGACATCGGTATATCGGAATGTAATACTCCGGCGAATTATCATTGAGTATGTTTGAAAATATCCGGAAGAACGCTGCTGCTGTCGCGCACCTCCATGTCACCTGTTCCTTGCAACCGGATCCAATTCTTAGCTTTTAGATGCGATTGCAAATCTTCGTCTACAGTGACAACCCGGGCACCTGATTAGTGTCGTTTCCGCTGCTGCTGCCCCATAGCTGTGCACCGTATGCTCCACCCGATTATTAAACAACTTTGGAAGTCTTCGTCATACTTTATGTGCGCAAAGACCGGAGACCCTCCATTCTATCTACTTTGCAGTGTGGATTTCTCCGGCACTCACATGGTCTGTAATAGATGTGCGCTTTCGTCAAGAAGACCTACTGTATATGCATTGATTCGGAAACTCCTAACTTGTTGGAGCGATCTTTCGTCAAATACCGTTTGGTAAGTATTGATTTCGTGCTGAAGCACAACCTTGCCTGGTCTTTGCACACTTGGATATCAACTCGTAGGTCCAAGATTACACCATCACAGTCATTCCAGATACAAGTGACCATGGAACATTCGACATTCCATATCGCATCCTAGTTGGGAATCAAATCATTTCGTAAAACGTCAGGGCCGCCCATGAGCAATACAAGCTAGGAGTTCTGCATTAGCCACATATAGCATCAAGGACGGTGACACCTCATCTGGGTGCAAACTTTGTCAGATGTGCGCCGCTTCAGGTATTGTGTATCGACGAATGCGTCCTTCCTGGTTCTTGCGGAGGTGTTATCGCTGTTGATCAGATCGTGACTTATTTGATGGCATTCATCACGGCGACCCGGTAATCCAAATACATACCCTAAGCTTATCGTGCAACAAGGTCAAAGCGGCGAGAAGCTAGCAATGATCATACTACTCCATCAAGGCCAATGCTACCGTAAGTAGAGTCTTGGACCCCAACCCTCGGATTTTGGTCACTCCTTGGCAAATCAGATGGGAAAGGCCCAAGGGCTCCAAGCTTTAAATTTAACCATGAGGCTAGTGGAAAGTCGTCTTCTACGGGAAATTCTGCACCAGGGATCACTGGCAGGCTCTGATTGATTGGAACACTGTATTTCTCGACATCATGATACCATTTCACTTTGAGGATGCACGATACAAGGTAGAAAGCTCTATACTATTAGCAAATACATTGCACGGACATTATGAATCGCACTTCAGTATCGTCCTTAAGCCCAAGACGGAGACATCGAAATTAGAAGACGACGGTGTACTACGGCAAGTAGATTTCTTGAGATTGCTCATGATGTTTGCAACTTCCGCCGCTTTTGAGCGTGCACTGAGCAACCCTATGACACACCGTGGCCGCGCCCAGTTGTCGGGCAGACGTTCTTCCCCGTACCATTGTAGAAGTGTGCTTGACGGGATGCGACCACTATCTTGCTTGAGAAGCAACCAACACAGGGCTGCCTCGGCAGCCCCGATCTGGGAGTGGATGAAGTCGAGTGGACGAGCCAGCTGGGCCTCGCGAGAAATGCGCACTTGCGCGAGGTCATACAGACTCATGCCTCTCCGAGGATCTGCATAGCTCAAAAATGACTTGAGAAGTTTTGGGTCGACCTCAATAGGTGCACGTTGCTGACCCAATGCATCTGCATGAACGAGGGATGCGTCGTGTTCAATTTTGTTGTGCAAGGCCAGCGCATCAAGGTCCAAACGAAATGCGCGACCGCAAAGTAGAACCCCTGCTAAGGCGAGTATGGCTGCCAATATAAAGGACAGGTTGTACACTTCTTGGACCGCGCATATCAGATGCCAAAGTCCAATGTTCTGTCCATTGCGGGGCCTGGTAATTAATGAAGGTTAAGATTGGAACTGCTGGCAGAAACGAAAAAAACGTACAAGTACCCATGATTTGCTAGTGCATTGAGTGCTGGACAAGGAGAACGTCGATCGCCCGGAGTAGCGGGGATGAATGGATGTGCAGGTGGACAGGTCCAATTTGAGGTCGACATTTTCAGCAGCGGGGTTACTCGTCTTGATCCGGTGGCGTAGCCCCTGTGGCGTTAGCCTTTTTATACGATGGCGGATCCTGGTAGATGAGTGTCTCATGAGTGCGTCATGTAATTCAGTTGCAGCGAGTCTGAGACATCCGCCATCCGCTAAACTCCGCGGACCTTTTATTTGGTTTTATTTATCAAGAGCTTTTGAAAATAATAAAACCAAATATAAGTCTACTCGCCTCCCTCAGGCTAGTGCCAGGATGGACTCCGCTTGAAGAGTTCCAAACCGAGGTATTTAGGAGTGATTGATGGCCTTTGACCTGTAGCAGAAAAGTAGCAACTTTGCATGTATCAATTTCGCTTGCGTATTATCCTTGCCACTGACCATTGATGTCGATGAGCTGTTTGGATGGGCCCTGCAGTGGTGTAAACATTGTGTGGTTGGTTGAGACATTGGATCATGGCGACTACAAACGCTGTGCCATATCTGTGGCCCATTAGCAACCACATCGGAATCAGAATCACGGCTCGTCCATTTCCGCATCAAGATTTGCTCCGATTGATGCTACAGCTTCTCAGTGAAGATGCTCACGAAAGATGGTCCAGTGTGGTGTAAATTATTAGCTACGTTATTGTCTCAGCCTTCCCGCGTATAAGCGCTAACTCCAAATTTTATATGTAAGGTGGTCCAAGGGCTTG
>QLOO01000869.1:0-25611 GCA_003313855.1 Suillus sp. MG131 | reverse complement strand
CGATGGGGCCCTCGGCAATCGCATAATCTATTCGACATCACATCTACAAAACACCCCAATTTTTGGACAACGAGACAACGTGATAATGACCATCAATTATAGCACTCATTCACGCCCTCCTGCACGTATCATGCTAATTCTTCCATGCACTAGTGAAAGCAAGCACATCAGCACTTGGACTTGGAAGACAGCGAGAAAAGACAGGCTCACCCAGCCACTATGGCGTTGTCAAAGCAAGTCAAAAGCTCATTTACAGGAGGCGGTTTTCCCATTGTTGATCAAGTGACAGCAATCCTTGCAATCGCATGGCAACCAGGATGTGGTGTGGCCGTCGCTCGAGCAGGTAAACCCGAAGTCGTTGCCATTGTTGTAGCCATCGACGCCCTTTGAGCACCCCACTGTATCGGTAGATGGCCATAAGCATGCGATCTAAGGTCTGCACGTAGGCTGCAAAAGTGCTCACCAGGTTTGCTGCAGGGTACTACGTTCGGTCCAGTAGGCCCGTTCGCGGGAGATGCGATGACTACGCCAGCCATTGCCGCGGCAGTGATGATAACAGTGGTGAATGAAGTGAATTTCATAGCTGAAAGTTGATGATTTTCGAGTTGGGTTGATGGTATTTTTGAGTCGGGTTGATGGTGTTTCCTGAGTTAAGTACGTTGGCTTTTATACATGAACAGTATAGGGTGCAGCTACTTGCATCACAGATGCCAGATCACGCACCGTGACATAATTATCGTAAAGGCCGCACTCTCTTGCCACAATTTGGCGAACTTCGGTCTACGATGATGAATTATTCATCCATTTCACATTTGCAGGGATGTGGTAGAAGAACTTACCAACAATACACTATGATACAAACACTTGATAGGACGGTGCTTGATGCCCGCATGACTTTGCCACCAACCACATACTAGTAACCAGGTCAGTAATTGCAATATACAATGTGACGGCGAGCGTTTTCCGAAGAAGTTACATAGACGTTGTTCATATCAGCTGCGGAATACTTGCACGAAACCTTCTTAATATTTCCAATATCAAGACTCACAAGTTGATCCACCCCTTACTATGTGTATTCCTGACATTCAATTAGTGGATTCCAGAATACGCAGATAATGTAAATGTGTAATTCAGTGCAGCTGTGGACATGAGGCGCAGGCTTATTGTATGTTGCGCCAGTTTTGTTAAAGATGAACTTAATGTGATACTAGAGATTGGTTATTAGCAGTGAGATTGATGGAAATCAAAGGAACTTGATCGAAGATGAACCGCTCGCATACCGTTGCCCCTCAACAAGCGTTCACATAAGTCGAATCTCACAGATTCACGGAACCGCCAACCACTACCACCGCCGATCACGGCTCCCCAACTGCTGACCAGGGTGGTCGGGTGTTGCTGTAACTTGAACTCGTCAATATTTTTGCAACCGACGGACACGGTATACCAAATGGGTAGGCAAGAGTTTTGAGTCCGAGCGTTGTTCTAGATGTCGGACCATGGTTTTGGATGGTTCCGAGTTCTACCACTGAGAATCAGGCATTATGTCGTACAGTGGACTGCGGACACGTGGTAAGTGGGCGGTGCAAATTAAATGCGCAGCAAACCTAGTGGCCATGGCCAGCCTGGGTTACAACTGGTAACACAGACGTTGCAGAATGTTAATTGGTCTGGCGCTGACTAGCCGCCGAGTATATTGTGTCTGTCAAAATAATGAATTTTCTTGCCGAGGACAACCCTAAATTCTGCGGACAAGCGTGCGTACAAGTGCCAATAGGAACATTGATTGATGCATGCCAGAGTGCGGAGGAATAGTGAACAAGCCATGAATGCGATTCAACTTGTTGGACCTCGGTGTTCTAGAGACAGTGATGATCCAGACGTAGTACGAGCCAATGCCATACCTCAAGTTCAGGCCTCAAGGCCTCAGGATCCTATCAGGAAGAATCAGCAGCCAAATGCCTTGTACTCATCTGTTCAATATTCTAGTAGCCCTTTAGCCAATGCCCATTCAGGACGCGGAGAGGGTACATAGACGGTGAGAGTTCCTCGACACCCAACGTTACTGGGAGGACTCTGTCGAGCACAGAAAATTCCCACCGAAAAGATGTACAAAGCTGTACAATTCTTTCCACGGCTCAATGCTTATCATAATATTTAGTGTCGACCTTCCGAACCGACTGATACGCGCTCGTACCGTTGGCTGAAAAGTTGAAGCACTGGTAGTCTAGAATGTTGCATGAATTCAATTGGACTGCAAATTGATGTTGACCATCGGCAAAGCAAAATTTATTCAACGGGGCAAGTTACTACCAACCAGAACCTGAGTCAGTGACAGAGACAGTCACACATCTTGCAGAAACCCATGTATAAGAGCAAGGCGTATTGACATACAATGCGGGAAAGAAACAACAAAAGTATCATGCAGACAGCGGGGGAATGAAAGGGATCAGGATCACAGAAAATAGAATACGAGCCTCAAACTAAACGCCTATGTGAACAAATACGATCTGCTGTTCCAGTGGAATCTTATTGTGCTGCAATTTCTTCACAGCCTTGTGCAGTGCCACCGCAGCGCGCGTGCAGTCCAATCTCCCTGAATCATCGACCATCTTGTTGTAAAAAGCAGACACAACCTGCTGTGCAACCTCATCGTCGACGGACCACATAGAACCTACAACACTACGAAATCCAGAGAATTGCATCGCCGCGGCGAGATGGATCGACTCGTCGGGACTCTCCTTGTCGCCCACGGTAGTGTGGCAAGCCGATAAGAATGCAAACTCCAGGTTCTGCCAATTGGACCGGATGATATCCTTGATCATCAATGGACCATCGCGCATTGCGAAGGAAGATTGAAAGGGTTGCTGTCGATTCAGCATTCCGTGGCAGGCCAGGTGAAGCCATTGGTTATGGTTTAGTACATCGACTGCAGCTTTGACTGTTGCATTGCCGTCCTCGAGCGACGTGAAGGACGACACAACTGGGGAGAGACGCTGGGCAACAATGGCTACCTCGGGAGCGACACATTGAAGTGGCTTTCCACAGTCCGGGTTTCCTTGGCCAATGGCAACAAAATGTTGCGGGGACCCATCTTGAGAAACCTGCTGTCTCGCACGAAGAAGTGTCGCCAAAGTGGGTGTGTATGATGAGATGTAGATGTGAGACAGACTGTCTCTCTTCTTCTCGTAGGGTCCTGCTGCATGTAGAGGAAGGAGCGTGAACTCAGAAGTGGGACACCACCATATCCGCGAGCCAGGGTGAATATCTAATACCCTAAGGGCTTGTACTACAGGGCCAACAATGTCGTGCCAAAGTTTTCGGAGGATGCTGACAAGCTTGTGTTGAGTATCAAGAAAACCGAATTCTTTTGAAAGGGACTGGAATTCCAAGGACAAATCCGAAACTTCGGACTGCGTGAGATCAATTGGAACGTGGACAGGATCTTGGCCACATAGGACAATCAAGGAGTCGCAGCTATACTGACTAGCGTTGACTATGATGACTGGACCTCCTTCAGCCGCCTTCTGTAGGTCAGAGAAAAGGGGAGGCAGGAGAAACCGAGAAAAGTCGGGAAGCATGCGGATGCGTGAAACCACGTCATCCCATTGCATAGTCAGCTGACGGATTTGCGGAGACTGGTCTTCAGTAGACTGGTCAAATGCGTTGCGGAGCCGAAAGCTAAGCTGCTTGAACTCTTTTGCCAAGGCTGCGCCGGTGCTACGATCCATGGAAAGTTCATCAAGGGTTGTGCGGAAGCGTGCCAACTGGGTCCAGAACACTGCACGGCCTTGCTCCACAAATTCCACAGCAGTTGTCAGCGTGCCATGACGAATGCTGCACGAGAAAGCGTCGACAGCAAGCGAAGCCGTGGCCGTTTTCACGATATCAAAATGACGCGATGTAGACGACAAAAGAGTGACATGCTGATCTAGGAATTTCAATGCAGTTTGGTAGGCAACCAATGCAGAGCTATGATTTGTCTCCTCGGCAGCGATGGCCCATGATGTAGCAGCAGTAAGATCCATACGAGAGACTGCATGAGATATGTGGGAAAGTTGCATGAACAGGCTAAATGATTCATGAAGGTCAGATGGGACGCCCCGTAGCGTGAATCTGTCTCGAAGGCTGATGGCGAGATTGTAGAGAGACCACGATCGATGAGAATGACCAGAGGGACGAAGGAGTAGTGCAGCCTGATGGAGCTCGATGCATTCATCAAGGTCAGCCGGGACACCCTGTTGCGTGAACCTGTCTTCAAGACTGATGGTGAGGTTGTCAAGAGACACTGATCGGTGAGAATGGCCGGGGGGACGAAGGAGCAGTGCAGCCCGATGAAGCTCGATGCATTCATCAAGGTCAGACAGGACCCCTCGTTGCATAAATCTGTCTCGAAGGCTGTTGGCGAGATTGTTAAAAGACTCTGATCGAAGAGGATGGCTGGGAGGAAGAAGGAGTAATGCAGCCCGATTGAGCTCGACGCACTCATCAAGGTCAGACTGGTCCCCCAACTTTGCGAATCTGGTTTGAAGGCTGATAGCGAGATTGTTGAGAGATGCTGATCGATCAGAATGACCAGGGAGACGAAGGAGCAGTGCAGCTCGATGGAGTTCAATGCACTCATCAAGATCAGTCGGGATCTCCCGCTGCATGAATCTGTCTAGGAGGCTGATAGCGAGGTTGTCGAGGGACACTGATCGATCAGAATGATTAGAAGGACGAAGGGGTAGCGCAGCCCGATGGAGCTCGATGCACTCATCAAGGTCAGATGGGTCTCCCTGCTGCGTGAATCTGCTGCGAAGGCTGACAGCAAGATTATTGAGAGACTTTGCTCGGTCAGAATGACCAGGGGGACGAAGGAGCAATGCAGCCCGATCGAGCTTGATGCACTCATCAAGGTCAGACGGGTCCCCCCGCTGCGTAAACCTCTCTCCAAGGCTGATGGCGAGATTATTGAGAGACAGTGATCGATCAAAATGACCGGGGGGGGCGAAGGAGAAGTGCAGCCCGATGGAGATCAATGCATTCATCAAGGTCAGTTGAGACGCCCCATTGCATGAATCTGTCTCGAAGGCTGACTGCAAGATTGTCGAGAGACGCTGGTCGATTGGAATGACCAGGGAGACGAAGGAGTAGTGCAGCCCGATGGAGTTCAATGCACTCGTCAAGATCAGCCGGGGTGCCCTGCTGCGTGAACCTGTCTCCAAGGCTGATGGCGAGGTTGTCGAGAGACTGTGATCGATCAGAATGGCCAGGGGGACGAAGGAGTAGCGCAGCCCGATGGAGCTCAATGCACTCATCGAGGTCAGACATGATGCCCCCTTGTGTGAATCTGTCTCGAAGGCTGACAGCGAGATTATTGAGAGACAACGATCGGAGAGGATGGCCGTGAGGAAGAAGGAGCAATGCAGCCTGATGGAGCTCGATGCACTCATCAAGGTCAGACAGGACACCTCGCTGCGTGAACCTCTCTCCAAGGCTGATGGCAAGATTGTTGAGAGTGTCTGGTCGATCAGAATGTCCAGGGGGACGAAGGAGCAATGCAGCCCGGTTGAGTTCGATGCACTCATCAAGGTCAGACGGAATGCCATGCTGAGTGAATCTGTCTCTAAGGCTGATGGCAAGATTACTGAGAGAGTCTGATCGATCAGAATGTCCAGGGGGACGAAGGAGTAGTGCAGCTCGATAAAGCTCGA
This sequence comes from Suillus sp. MG131, assembly GCA_003313855.1. Classification (NCBI taxonomy): domain Eukaryota; kingdom Fungi; phylum Basidiomycota; class Agaricomycetes; order Boletales; family Suillaceae; genus Suillus; species Suillus sp. MG131. The sequence continues at coordinate 19,918 of QLOO01000869.1, read as the reverse complement.
TGCACTCATCAAGATCAGATGGGATGGCCTGCTGCGTGAATCTGTCTTGAAGGCTGACGGCGAGATTGTTGAGAGACTGTGATCGATCAGAATGGCCAGGGGGACGAAGGAGTAGTGCAGCCCGATGGAGCTCGATGCACTCATAGAGGTCAGACATGACTCTCCCCTCCATGAATCTGTCTCGAAGACTGTTGGCGAGATTGTTGAGAAGCTGTGATCGATCAGGATGGCCAGGGAGACATCTCTCTAAGGCCACTCGACATTGTTCTACATCGTCCGCCATGCTATTTTATCACAATTAAGTGACACGAGGACTTGTCAGGAACGCCGGGAGGATGAGTCACAGCACAAGTGAGCGAAGACGATGATACTGCCATGATGTTATCAGCCATTTATCAGCATAAAGTCAAAAAGATAATTTGAATTGCAATGCGCACGCAATATATATTGTAGAAATCCAAGCAATGGAGTAGTGGAAACCTGTGAGAGGAAATGATATGCTTACTCCCACATCCTGCGGCCTCCATGTGACACCTCCGCGAGATGTGACACAACGAATAGTATCTCAGTGAACAGGAGCAGCAGTCAATAACGCCAAGTGAAAATAAGCAAGATAGAGGTTGATACATGTCGGGAAAGGCAGGAAGTGGATAACCCTGGATGGCTTGCATCAAAATCTTGAGCGTTCACGGCGGGACAACTCACTCGTCTCACCTGACCGGAATCATTTCTTCAGCCAAGTCCACATTCCATCAGCCGGAGCCTCAATGTCCCGCCAGAGCCTAGAGGCGAGGAGAAGGACGATAATGCATTAGAAGAGGGGTCCGAATTAATGAGTAAGGTGCCAGTTTAGTTCCGATGATGTGCTTTGCAGCTTGTGGCGAACGTCCGACCTGGAGGGAATACAACCCTGCCAAGTATTTTTTACCCCTTCAATCAGTGCTTCTGGTCAGAGAACCCAACATTTCCATTCAGCTGAACGTTCCTATGTGATGGCCGGCAGCAGTTGAAGTATTAGCCCGAACGCCCATGTTGTAGAGCGCACTACCATAGCATTGGGCGATAACAACACTCGAACTTGGGCAACCTGGGACGATATATTAAATTTTAAAGCTCAGTGCAAGATATCAGAGATGTGATGGCGTAAGATTCTGAAACAGAAAACATGAATGACTAAGTATAGTGTACAGTAGCGAAGGCAAGATCATGAATACAGCTGCATGAAACCAAAGAAGACCCAATCATAAGAGAAATTTTCACGCATTGACGATGTTATATCACCAACGTCCTACGGACTAAAAAGTTACACTGCTAGCTGTGGTTCGGCTATATACACTCCAAAGCCTAGGTGAAAGCCTGGTATTCTGTGGATATAAACTTCTGCGACGCCGTTCAAGTGTGGTCCCTCTGGCCAGGAGAACCGGAATGAGTCATGCTGCAGAGAAGAACAGACACGAAATATACCCTGGCATCATCGTGTTGCTCCACCAGGCATCATTGAGCGCATGAATAGTTGCCAATGTCCAACTCTCCTAAAGTGCGAGAGTAACCAGCTTCGGAATGTATGATAGGAGTCGCGGATGCCTGCGGTGGAGAGCTCAAAGTACCTCGGCTAAGAGTCATCTGCATGGAATCACTGTCACGTTCTTGCTGCGACATGCCTGGCGCTGGTCCACCAGAGCATCCCGTTCCTGAAGATAACAACGAAGAATGCGAAGCGAAGTTCAGGTTGACGAGAAACTTGGCTTTGAGGTGGAAGGTGTTGAAGACGCTCACCAACAGCGCCTTCACCTTTCCTATGTCTTGTAAGAAGGCTGGCGAGGAATCGGGCATATAAGCGTGGTGTGTGATGTTCATCAACGGCGACATCTTGAGGCGTTGTGATCAGGCGGCCAATGGGTTTGAAGATCTCATCTTCCACCTGACGAAATTCTGCGGACAAGCGTGCGTACAGATGCCAATAGGAACGTTGATTGATGCATGCCAAAGGTGCGGAGGAATAGTGAACAAACCATGGAATGCGATTCGAGTTGTTGGACCTCGGTGTTCTGGAGATAATCTAGACGTAACACGAGCCATACCTCAGGTTCAGGCCTCAGGGTCCTGCCAGAAAAGATCAGCAGCCAAATGTCTTGTAGTCATTCGTTCAGCACTCTAGGGGCCCCGCGTTCGGGATGCGGATGGCACATAGACGGTGAGAGTTCCTCGATACCTAGCGTTAGCGGGAGTGCTAACTGCTAACTGGTAGAACACAGAAAACTTCCATCACGTGCTATTGCATATTGATGCGGCCAGTCATCAATATTTCAATTCCATAGGAGCGTCCGCACAGTTATCGCACATTAGAGAGACCCTCCAGTCATTGATGTCCTGACTGGATAGTTATTAGCACCACTCGATTCTTATTTACCCTGCCATGTTATTTCTACGATTTACGACTTGTGAGTCGCTCATGCAGAGTCCGAGAAATTTTGAAACTGCGCCTGCAAACGTCCGCTTCCGATCGTCGGAGGTTCAACTTACATTCACTGGGCAAACGGAGTCGTTCGTTTCATCCACAACCAGCTACAGAACTCGAAGCACTCGCTATCTGTCAACTCTGCCAAAGATGAGGACGACACATTTATCGGCCTTGCCATTGAGGATACAATCTATCTATATTCGAGTCGTGTATGCTGAGCTCTCCATAACATTCGCGATGACCACCTGGCCTGGCCAGGAGAAAGGCGGGATCGTCTGAAATGGCAGAATGGGGGTTCCCTGGCTGCATAGGTATTACAGATGGGAGTTACATCCCCCTCATGTACAAGCCAATTGAAAATCAGTATGCGTACTGGTGCCGCAAAAACTTTATGCAGTGAGTATTTCATCCTCTATGGATTGGTTGAGAGCATCCACTATGTAGACGCACGTAAAGACCTGAAATGACCGAGCAGATCATTCGTGCCGTGGAAGGCATTGGACTGTTGGTGTTGGTGCGCAACGCGACACTAGATTAGGCCTATGGTGATCGAACAAGCATCTGTTTGTAGTCGACGCTGTGTCCTACCTTGGATTAAATGTTATGCATAATCCGTAATCATGAATACATGGCCAGCAGCAGTGATTATACTAATTCAACTGGACTGAGAAGAGGGTAGACGATACAATAGAACAAGACGTGAAGAAATGTGCACAAACGATAAGCCTACTAATGCTGGGGATCATCAGATCCTGGGTGCTGACGGTTACGCCGCCTAGGTATGGCGGTCCAAACGCAACTTAATTAAATCACGTGCACGCACAATTTTCACGCACGCACAGCAGAATCGCGTGCACACAGACACAAAAATTGCGCGCAGACGAGTCAACTGCTGTTTTTGACAATCGCAAGTTGCTCTTTATCATATTATAAGTACTAATTGTGCAGTATTGTAGTACGAGCTGAATGGAAGACAAATTAATTCAGCGAGACGTCGACCAGGCTCTCAGCTCTTCGAGCTTCTCCTCTACAAATTCGTCTTCCATCAAAAGACACCCTGTTTCCTTCACATTTGCGACGGAAGATTCCCGGCAATCATTGCAAACCAATGGAATATCGACTGAATCAAGTTGCACAAGAATATCTCGGCCAGAATAGAAGACATCAGGGTGTCGCACCATCTCGGCAGGGCCAGCTTTCCAACCTGTTTCCCATCCATCGGCACATGTCAATGGTGTATGGCAAAGCATCCCAGCCATAGCAGGGGGAACAACGGCTGCCAGGGTAAGCCGGTGTGTAGAAATCTGATGTTTAACTTGAATTAGTGCATGTAAGATGTTGGCGAGAATTTTTGCTAAGCCTGTTGGTCCGAGGCTTTCGATGGGCAATGAAACGAGCTCTCTGAATGCAGGAGTCAGCCATGGAAGGATTTTGAACTGGTGGCAAAGTTGGAGCTTCATTGGCAAGTCCAGATCAGGGTGTGCCTCCAGTTGATTGATAGCATACGACTTTCCGACGCTGATGTCAAAGACGGAACTCGCTAATTGCCTCTACTAGTCGTGACCATTGGTACTACAGACTCGTTCGCAACACTAATTATCAATGACGACTCGGAGGTTGGGACAGAAGCAATAGCAAAAGTCGAAATAGAATTGTTGAAGGAATCTCCGAGCCATAGCACAACAGAGGAGAATGACGTTGGAATGACAGAGGTGGCCGCGGGAATACTTTCCTATGATTTCGATGGGCCGTACGACTTTGGAAATTTTGACGACAACATTCAAATTGTCGAACCATCCCCTGCATCGTCCATATTAACGGATTCCTTGGCAATGAATGTTGCATCATTGATGGCCAACTCTTGCAAGGAATTGGGTTCTGGCCATCCACAGGGTAGTAGGACACATGCGAAGACTCAAGCATCTTTGTCCCACCCGACATTCAATATGCTTCTCAAGCCCAAGAACAACCCTTGGCTCAGGAAATGAATGATAAGTACTACTTTCGCACAAGTCTTTGATATTACATTTTCTTCTTTATATACACTTTCCGAGTCTTTATCTACTATAGCTAGTACCTCGAGTTTCTTAATACAGTCTGCGCGCGATTTTCGTGTCTGTGTGCGCGCGATTCTGCTGTGCGTGCGTGAAAATTGTGCGTGCACGTGATTTAATTAAGTTGCGTTTGGACCGCCATACCTAGGGATCAAATTCAGGACATGTTCATAGAACGAAGGAGTTGCATACATGATGCTACCGATGCGCGGGAATTTCCACCGCTTGGTATGGTGTAACACCTGCACATTTATTTTTTGCGCGTTCCGCACCTTGCACGGTGCGCATTTTCGTCAAAAATTGCACAGTGCGCGTTTCCCACTCCCGATTCTCTTAAGCAATTCTGCGCGCTCTCTTTGTATCAGCTGATTTTTTACAGCCAGCAGGCCAAGTCAGAACAACACAGACTAGTAAGTCCATTTCCCACCATTTTGTGATATCCTTCTCACCTCGTTTCACCTGCAGGAGCTTGTGTTCCATCTCTATCCTGGCTCTCGTCTATTGTGAGTGATGGACAGATACTATATGGTACATGCATCTGACATGCTCTTCTCGCCTAAAGTATATCAAGCTCAATGACCTTCAAGTTGGGCTCCCCACACTTTCTTGTCTCCATCTGTTGCTGCCTGTAGTTCTCGTAGTGCAACTCCGTCACCATTGAGATATGGTCGAACATGTGCATATAGACGTAGTAGAGAGTGCAACTTGCAGAAATCAAAATAGTTTTCATTCTCAACTTCAGCGACGCCCCAAAGGTACTCACTGCAACAGTGCGACCCTTGACAAGGTGACCATAAACATCTTCAGTTGAGCCAATGATTGAGAAGGGGATGGGCCATCAGTGAACCAGTGCTCGGTAAGTGACACATCTGCATCAAATGAGCATTGTCTGCAAAGTAGTAACAAGTTTGAAATCATGTATCAGACTGCAAGATAATATCATTAGTAGGTGAGGCAATTACGAGGGTGCAAGTTGAATGTAGCAATATGGAAGGAGATGATGAGGATACTAGTATGAATGGCAATGCACAAAGAACAAAAACTACGAAATTAATGCACCTGTGATTTGGGAAACAGACCTGCCAGTGGTGACCATCAAATGTTGTGTAACATAGTAGCCTATGCTGACTCTCAAATTCCTCGGAGGTTGGCAAGATTCAGCATAGCGTATTGGGAGTCCCAAGGATTGATGTATACAGTGAAAGGGTCATCATTGTCCTGTATCTTGTCATGCTACAGGACGTCTGCTTCGCTGACCGACACAAAGTCTGGTGGAGCCGATATCTTGTGCTCTACTTTGAGGGTAGCTGGCACTTGACCAGTCATAGTATGAAATGATACCATTTCTGAAATAACAGCAGTGTAGATGTTCATCAACAAGTAGTGTATATGAGTGAACTGGTAAACTCACTATAACTATCGGATTGAGCCCTGATCTGGGTTGACGGAGGTGGTTCAAGTTCAGAGGTGGATTCAGAGTTCCTGAAAAATAAGGGAACAGCAGTGTCACTTGCAGGTTCTGGAACAACAGATAAAATAAGCTCGGTTGTCGCAATATTCGAGAGACAAACCCTTTTTGAGTTTCTTCTGAACTGCTTTCCTAGTAGCTTCTGATGGTGATGGGGAAAGCAGAGTGTGACTCCGCTTCACTAATGAAATGGATGAGTTCATCACACTATAATTCGAATCACAAATAGTACTCACCATTCCATCTTCTTGTGGGTGACTTAGCAGGCACTACCTTGCCTTTACCCTTTGGGTCCTTAATGTCTGAATCCGAGGACATATCGAGCTCCATCAATGAACTTGCAAGATCATTATCCAACTTGATGTTAACTGAATCATCCGTGTCGGACAAAAGCATGTCGTTACAATCATTGTGTTCAGAATCTGATCCAGCTATCACAGGCTGAGTGTTCCAAGACTCATAAACACTGTTAGGAATCCGGTTCCTTGTGACTAGTGCCAGTAGTATTCCATAAGTACAACTTGAACAAAGCAAAAAACAAACGAGAACACACCAAACCAAAGATGACAATCACTGACACTCGCTTTGTCTCAGCCCTTGTGTTTTGCAAGATCACTCCCAGTTGGAAACCCAATATCCACAACTGTTAGTGTTTGTCCGCATTTGTTGAGGAGCCGCCAAATTGGCTTCTCTTCATGTTCGTGCCGTGATGTAGTTGATTGTCATTTCTCGAGCTTACATTCGGAAGGTATGTTGATGCCCTTGCTCTTCTATTTAGCCACTTCACAATTTGTACTAGGATACGCACTGTCTCATATGCACTTGACGAACTCACAAAATTCCTTCAATTTTGTGACATGTACCAGTGCTGCCATGCATGAGAATTTGTTGTTTCGTGTGTGTTTGCAGCACGTTTCTGGTTCCACCCAGCTCAACTCATAAACCTGGCCATCAAATATCACGTCCGTTCACTTTTTCCATTCGCTTTTCAGTCACTCACAGAAACACCAATTACCGAGATCACGCAAGCGCACCGGGAGCTGATGGGCAACAAAGTTTTTCTAAATGTGGTGTACGTTCAAGTGGCTCTTGACCACCATCGTCGAATTGTGGCTGCAGAGGAACCACGAATATTAATGCACTCGAATGATTGTGATGACCCAGTGGGCTGCAGTGAGGACTGGCATGCTACATGGTGGAATGGCATGGGACGCTTTCTTCTCGATGGTAGGAACCCTCAACCATATGGCGATGCCGTCAAACGCTTCAAGGACATGTTGTTTGGCCGTGTCAGTGAGGGCTGTAAAGATCTTATGTTCAAAATTCTTGATGATGGTGCAGCATTTCGTCACGCAGAACACTTTATTACCGAGGCCTCCCAATTTCTATTAGAGAAACTGGTATATGAGCCCTAGCTACTATTGTGTATTGGTTTACAAGAACTTTGGCATAGTCTCGTCATTCCCGACTCGATGTGGTACTGTAGAATATTTGTCCATCACTCACAAATTACAATAAACGGAAAAGCAGTACTAGGGCGATCGCACGAGCTACAAGAACCCACTCCCTTGCAGTAGCGGGAATTTCGTGATGTAGTCGACTTGGCTGTACAAACAATCAGCTGATACAAAGAGAGAGCGCAGAATTGCTTAAGAGAATCGGGAGTGGGAAACGCGCACTGTGCAATTTTTGACGAAAACGCGCACCGCGCAAGGTGCGGAACGCGCAAAAAATAAATGTGCAGGTGTTACACCATAGCTTGGAGCCTACAGACGCTGCAGACCTATTGAGCTTGGGAAAACGCTTCCAAAACGACTTTGGAACTGAGGCCAGGACCGGAGTGGACGCTGAAGCAGTAGTCATTTGAGGATAGGAGGAGCCTCGAGAGGGAAAAGATGGGGATGGGGATGGAGTTGCAGCTGCATCACGCGAGCTGATTGTTTCTAGAGGTACTTGGATTCCGTCTGGAAGTTCGACTACAGGAGAGAGTTGGACTAGGGAAGGGATTTGATGATGGGAGTGACCTTGAAGAGGCAGAGATGAGGAAGGTGAGGTAGCAGCATCATGCGAGCCCATAGTTTCTGACGGGAACTCTGTTCCATCTGGTAACTCGTCCGGTGCTGGTGTAGAGGAGGCTGAAAGAGAATCAAAGCTTGCTGACGGCTTGGACGAAACTTACATCAGATATGCTGCTGTACAGACAAGATACAAATTTGTTACCTGGTCGATGTAGCCTGTGATGTTGGACACTGGGGAAATGGATGAGGGCGGCACCGCATTCATCATGACGGTGGACTCCTGAGATATATCCCACAGAAAGATTGTGTTCTGCGCGCCCCCAGTAGCAACAAACTGGCCATCCGGCGAGAAGGCTACTGTGCCTACCTCAGAGGCATGTTGGAGTACACGACCAAAAGGTTTGCGGGTGGAGGTGCTCCACAGTCGCGCAGTCTGATCCATGGATGCACTGGCTATCAATTCGCCATCATGCGAGACGGCTAATGAGTTGATTAATTTTGAATGCGCGCGTAATGGGAATCCGAGCTGGGCACCAGTCAGTGCACTCCAGAAGTAGATCTGGCCATCACTACATCCAGAGATGAGACGACGACTGTCTGGGGACCAGATTATCGAGTACACTGCTGCATCATGGAAAAGTGGTTGTGTTTGCTGCTTGCCGGTTGCTGCGCTCCAGATGCGGACCGTCTGATCATATGACCCACTCGCAAACTTGGTTCCGTTTGGAGAATAGGCTACTGTCCGTACTTTGTCCTGGTGATCATCGATGTCGAACACCAGTTCCCATGTCTCTGCATCCCAGATCTTTATTGTGCCGTCGAAGGATGCGGAGGCGAGTCGTTGCTCATCAGGTGAGAACTGCATGCACAAGACCCGGTCTGTATGATGTGAGAGACATTTGATAATCTCCTTCGTATCTACGTCCCATATGATGATCTTGCCATCTTTCGCCCCACTCACAATTCTCCTTCCGTCCATTGATACAGCCAGTCCAATAATCCCACTAGCGTGCCCCACCAATGAATTCTCCTGTTCACCTGTCTCCACGTCCCAAATTCGAATAGTTTTGTCGAGGGATGTGCTTGTAACTTTTAGTTTATTCCTGTATTTCGAGAACTTCACTTCTTCTACCCAATTAGTGTGACCTCTGAGCGATCTGATTGGAGATAGGGATGGTTCCATATAGTCGTTGGCAATGTAGATCAAGATCAGGATCTGTAGGTGAGATCAGTCGGTGAGATCAGTCGAGGGAAAGTAGATCAGCATTTAGCAAAGCCATCAGATAGTACTACTTAGAGAAGGTTAGGGACCGGTAATATCACAGCCGAAGAACCGAAAGAGCAGCGCCGCGCTTGTTGCATACTTGGACCAACCTGGCTAACAGAAAATATGTTGCCCTGAACGGCGGGGATGATTACTTATGTTGTGTGTGATGGGGAGGCCTGCGCCCCATTCCGTATATAGTATTGCTTCGTACCGAGAGTTGTATTCGTCCATCTTGGAAATATGTTTCCGAGCTGATGTGTCGGGATACTGCTGTGGGTTGGAAACTAGAAACGTTCCAGACATCTCGCAAGTGGAACCAAACATCGAGATTGTCAGGAAAGCCACAATGTGGCTCTCCTCAATCCCCTATTTTATTCGACATCACGTCTACAAACACCCCCATTTTTGGATAACGAGACAGCGTGATCATGATCCTCAATAATAGCACTCATTCACGCCCTCCTGCACGTATCATGCTAACTATTCCATGCACTGGCGAAAGCAAGCGCATCAGCACCTGGACCCGAAAGACGACGAGAAAAGACGGGCTCACCCAGCCACTGTGGCGTTGTCAAAGCAAGTCAAAGCTCATTTACAGGAGGCGGTGTTCCCATTGTCGATCAAGTGACAGCAATCCTTGCAATCGCATGGCAACCAGGACGTGGTGTGGCCGTCGCTCGAGCAGGTAAACCCGAAGTCGTTGCCATTGTTGTAGCCATCGACGCCCTTGGAGCACCCCACTGTATCGGATGGCCATAAGCATGCGGTCTAAGGTCTGCACGTAGGCCGCAAAAGTGCTTACCAGGTTTGTTGCAGGGTACTACGTTCGGCCCGGTTGACCCTTTCGGCTGATCCACCCCTTTCACCCCGTTCGCCCCATTCACCCCGTTTGCGGGGCTCACTGGCACGACTGGGTCGACGGTTGCGACAACTACGCCAGCCATAGCTGCGGCAGTAATGACGAAAGTGGTGAATGAAGTGAATTTCATGACTGAAACTTCAAGTTGATGGTCTTTTCCGAGGGAGGTTGATGATGTTTTCGGAGTCAAGTACGTTGGCTTTTATACACGAATGGTATAGGGAGTGCAGCCAAACAACTTGCGTGTGCTTGCATCACGAAACAGATGCCAGATCACGCACCCTGACATAATTTTCTTCAATGCCTCAAATGATGTGCCGGATGCACACGAAAATCCTCTTGCTACGTTTGGCGAACTTCGGTCTGTGATGATGATCTATTCACCCAATTCGCTTTGCAGGGATGCGGCAGAAAGGCTCACCAACCATAAACTATGATACAAACACTCCATAGAGCGGTACTCGGTGCCCGCATGATTTTGCCACCAACCAGAGCATACTAGCAACCAGGTCAGTGGTTGCGGTGTAAATCATGACGGCCAGCGTTTTCCGAAGACGTCAGATAGATGTTGCTGGTATCAGCCGCGGAATACTTGGACAAAGCTATATTTCCAATGTCACGACTCACGAGTTGATCCCCATACTGAGTGCATTATTTAGTGGATCCAGGACCACGCAAATCGTGCAAATGTGTACTTCAATGAAACTCTGATGAACCTACACTAGAATTTACATGACCAGCAGTGGACAAAAGGCGCGGGCTGTTATGCGGATTCTATTATAGATGAGCTTGGCCTGGCTGCGGCACTAGAGACCAGTTGTTAGATGAAAATCAAAGGAGCACGATCGAAGATGAACCTATCACATACCGTTGCCCCTGAATAAACTTGTCTGCATAAGTTGGATCTCACCGATTCGCGGAATTACCAGCCGCCATCACCGCTAATTACGGTTCTGCGATTGCTAACCAGGTGGCCGGGTGGTGCCGTGACTTGAACTCGTCATCATTTTTGCAACGGAATAACCGGACAAAGTACGTGGCATTGACTATTTGATACGGCGTACTAAATGCGTTGGCAGTCGTTTTGAGTTTGAGCATTATCCCAAATGTATATTGCCCTTGGACGATCCCGGATTCTACCACAGAATCAAGCATCTGAAATTAATTCGTACCCTGAACTGCGGATGCGCAGTAAGTGGGCGGTGCAAATTGAATAAACAGCATACCGAGTGGTCATGGTCTACTGCTATTGAAGTTTGATTTCGAGCTGCAACTTATTTGGTGAGCGTTTATAGTGCACAATTAAATCGTGCTGTGTTTGACATCACTGAGGATGCTCCCATGGATTACATGCTGTAGCCTGATGTGGTCTTTGACACTTGCACCTTGAAATAAGCCATTGCCCTGGTTCTGGAGTAGTTATGCCAGCGTTCTGGGTCGAAGCACCCCTGTGTCCGTGAGATCAGGAACCAGAGTTGCTTCGTATACGGAAGAAACAGCATTCCGCGGAGTAGTCTTGAACCAAACTCTGCTGACATCCGAAACCCATCATGAAGGCCTTGCAGAAGAACTAGACTTGTATTTTGGATGGGGTCACAGAGGCATGCGATAGGCATGCATACACTTGAAACTGGGAACCCAGACGTCGCAGGACATCGTTCGGCCTAGCGCTGACTCGCGGTTGCGTGAATCGCGAACTTGGGCCACAATAAAACGTGAATTATCTCATCGAAGACAACCCTGGAGCACCAGGATCGTTTCGGTTTAATACTTAACCGTTTGCGCAGTGTGTAACATGAATCCAGAGGCGGAGTGTACGTAGCACGGGTGAGGTGGTCGCACTGCGTGGACAACTTGACTTGCGGCGCTAGGTATACATTTAGGATAAAGGTAGTGCATGATGTATATGCACGCACTTGAAACTGGGGACCCAGACGTTACTCGATCTGGGGCTGACTAGCCACTAGTCGCTGATTGAATTGTGTATATCAAAACATGGATTCCCCCGCCAGTGACAACCCTACATTCCACGGGCGAGCGTGCGTATGGGTGATAGGCCCATTCATTGTTCGATGTGTGTAATAGGTGCGGAGGAACATTGAACAAGTCAAGAATGCGATGGACGTCAATTTGTTGGTGTCATCCAGACAAGCCGCATGCCTCAGGTCCAGGCCCCGGGATCCTGCCAAAAGAATCAGTAGTCAAATATCTTGCACTCATTCGTTCAGCACTCTAGTAGCCCTGTAGCTGATGAGCCACGTCCGGACAGAGCGTGCAATGGGCACATAGCCAGTGCATTGACAATGGGCGATACTAGAAAATTACATAATCAACGACTAAAGGCAGTCTCCGAGTACATGGTGTGGTCAACACGTAGCACTACACCACGAGAAAACACATGTGGCGACGATTCTTTCCAAGTATTTTCAGTAACAGTATCAGTGAATAGCTACTAACAAAAACGCCCGATAGCCACTGTCACTGCAAGTGTGATTTAGAACGGCGACCCGCTCGAAATAATTTTTGTGCACAGTCGCACATTCTTGAAATACCGGTTGATCCGGTCGGGTGTAATGGGAATGAGAGTGATATCGAAGGTCTGGCCTGGTGCCGCAAAAGGCAGTGACATGGTGACACTCGGTTCAGGGATGCTGGGTTGGGACAAAGAGCTTGGCCGCGATGGCACAGAAGAGAGTCTGCATTGAAAGCTGCGTCATTCCGATTCATTCGCTGATTGTACGTGAAACACAGGAGTTGACATCTGAAGACTCTGAATGTCCGATTGAGATTAGAACCCCTGGCCGTGTAGACTCTGTAGAGGTGCCTTGAGCAATTGCACTGCAAGGCTCATAGAAGGCGCCGGCTCGGGTTGGTTGGTCCTTGACTGAGAATTTAGTGCCAGACCACCAGGCCGTTCTCAAAATGCTTCATCCTTCCCATTCACGATAGACTGACAGTGTCGTACCAGTTGCAGGAGGACAGAGAGGAAACTCCTGTACGACCGAAATGCGACTGTCTTGACAATGTGCCTCAGCCAAGAGATGAACATGCAACTGTACTTTCCAAGGACGATTATGGTGGAAGCAAATAGAGCCGAGCACAAAAAGTTTGAAAGTTTCAGCCTGTTCGCCAACTTTACTTTGTAAGGACGGAGTAGTTATCACCTTGTAAGTTATCGCTGATAAGGAACCGTGTTATTTTTGATAACAGGAATGTTACGCGCCTAGTAAATGATCGTGCCTCATAGCGTCACCAGACCGGTATCGCCAACTACGATAAACGAGGTCGCGATAAGCAGAGAGATATAGGTCGACACGGTCAGGGAATTGTACAGGATTTTTCTTTTTTTCGAGGAGGTCCGCCATGGTCCATAATGAGTTTCATCCAACATGACCCAAGTCCGATTGAGGTCATCGACGTTTAGAGCAGATCAATTTTCGAGTTTATCGGTCAGATATGAAGATTCCTGCAGGCGATGTGACTGAGACAACGGGAAATCGGCGAGTGACCCTTACCGGGGCCAGGGGGGTCGGCTGTTCTTAGTTCAAACTTCCATGTAGACTTCGCGAAGGTTATATTTGAAACGAAATAAACTTGAGTTACCAGGTGACTTGAAGTGGACGAGAACCGCAACCCTGGATATCGATGGCTTGCCCCGTCCGGAATTTTGTAAACGTCAAACTCATGAGCGCTCCCGGGACAACTCACTGACCGAAATTCTTTCTTCAGCCGAGTCCACATTCCATCAGCCGGAGCCTCGACGTCCCGCCAGAGCCCAGAGGCGAGTAGAAGGATGATAATGCCGCATCAGAAGAGAGGTCCGAATTAATTATCGAGGTGCTAGTTTAGTTCCGATGGTATGCTTTGCAGCTTGTGGCGAACGTCCGACCTGGAGGGAATGCAACCCTGCCAAGTATTCTAACCCCTTCAATTAGTGCTTCTGGTCAGAGAACCCAACATTTCCATTCAGCTGAACGTTCCTATATGATGGCCGGTAACAGTTGTAATAACGCTCATGTTGTCGAGCGCATCATCATTGAATATTGGGCGATGATGACAACATAACTTGGGCAAACCCTGGGATGATATATTAAATTTTAAAGCTCGAGTCAAGATATCTGAGATGTGATGCATATGATGTCGTCTAGGTGCGTAAGATTCGGAAGCAGAACACATGAATGACTAAGTATACAGTGTACAGTAGTGAAGGCAAGATCATGAATACAGTAGCGCTGTATGAAACCAAACAAGACCCAATCATGGAAGAGAAATTTTCAAGCATCGACGATGTTATATCACCAAACGTCCTACGGACAAAAAAGTTACATTGCTAGCTGTGGTTCGGCTGTATACCCTCCAAAGCCTGGGTGAATGCCCGGTATTCCGTGGCTATAAACTTCTGCGACGCCGTTCAAGTGTGGTCCCTCTGGCCAGGAGAACCTTTGAAATGAATTAGTCACACCGCAGAGAAGAACAGACACGAAACATACCCTGGCATCATCATGTTGCTCCACCAGGCATCATTGAGCGCATGCATAGCTGCCAATGTCCCGCTCTCCGAGAGCACATCCGCCATCCCAACATCCATATCACCATGTAAAGCTCCATGGTTCGGCTGGGTACGAGAATAACCAGCTTCCGAATATATCATGGGAGTCGCGGAAGGAGGTGGGGATGCCTGCGGTGGGGAGCTCGAGGTACCTCGGCTGAGAGTCATCTGCATGGAATCGCCGTCACGTCCTTGCTGCGACATGCCTGGCGCTGGTCCACCAGAGTATCCCGTTCCTGAAGATGACAACGAAGGATGCGATGCGAAGCCGCGAGGTTCAGGTTGACGAGAAACTTGGCTTTGAGGTGGAAGGTGTTGAAGACGCCCACCAACGGCGCCTCCACCTTTCCTATGTCTTGTAAGAAGGCTGGCAAGGAATCGAGCATATAAGCGTGGTGTGTGACGTTCATCAATGGCGACATCTTGAAGCGTCGTGATCAGGCGGCCAATGAGTTCGAAGATCTCATCCTCCATCTGACGGGTCAACAGTTGAGCAAACTCGGGACGCAGAAGCTAAGTAATGGGGTGAGAACGGCACCACATTGGATATGTAACTTTTACCTTGAGCATGAATGCAGAGGCGAAAGACGCAAAGACAAAGTGGCCTTGGAATATTATGAGACCAAGAGCATCACCGATTGGAACAGTATCTCACCATCAGGAGCAGCACGCATGAGACCACTAGGTGCCAGCACTTCGATCATTTGCTTAATGACTACCTTTGCAGAGGCGAAGCACTATATAAAGCTCGGTAAGATGCTTGGGATACGAGGCCACAGGAGTACTGACCTTGTCAAGGAAGACATTGTCACTCGCCTCCATGCCTCGTTGGAAGGCGTGTTGGAATCCAAAAGAGTACATGACAAGACGTGAATAGCTGACCAAGCTAAAGACACATCAGCTGGTCTCGCACAAGACTGAAGCAAAAAACCTACAAAGGCAGTAGAGTACAGCGGAATACACTTCCAGGATCTAAGGCACAGGAATGAGCACGCGTTTGACCATTGCTTCTGCAATGAAATCATACCTCCAGGGTCAGATTCCTCATTAAAGCGCCTGGTCCATTCCTCGAAATAGTTTGTAAGATGACGATCGTGTTCTAACGTAACCTGAAGGAAGTTGATACCCTGCAATACCGTTTAGTCGCAAAGTAGGCGTCAATGAAGGGTGCAAACCTTGTTCAAACCGGTTGGGGAATTAGGGTCTGAGAAGATATCGTCGTGGAACCGGCCCACGATCCGGAGAAGCGTTGAGTAAGCACAGAGGTGGATATCAAACTTCAATACAACTGATCAGCACCCCAAAACGAGACATTATATCGAAACACACCTTGTCCCTGAAACGAGATTGCTTGTACCAGTCCGCGGAATGACGAGTGATATAATCCTCCTTAATCGTAGAGGGTTTGCCAAACTGCGTAGCAGTTGATCTGTCGATATTAAAACATATCATCCACACGCGAGCGCGATTCAACATCTCCCGCTCCTGGCGCTCCGTCTGGGGCTGTGTCGTAGAGACCTGATGCAAATTCAAGTCTGTAGCAATCCTAGAGCGATAACGATAAGCTCTGGAAACGAAAGGAAGGGTATATTGCATACCGCGCCGCGAGTCCTGTGTACAACCAACTTCTGTCTTCCTCCCACCTGCGAGCTGGGACAGCATAAATGCTCATGAGAATGTAAGCTTGACATAACTCGACAGATTTCCAGCCGTCGATGAGCGCGTTAGCCGCGGAGTGCTTCGCAAAGTGCATAGCAACAGGATAGATCTCAGACTTCTCCTTGTAATAACGCGAAGAAACGGCACAAACTTTGCATCCCATGTCAGACGTGTATCAGAGGATGTCAAGAGAATAGTTACGTACTAACAGTGAACAAGAAGGGACACCTTTGGAAGATGGTTTGGGATGTATGTAACGTGGGATCGAGGAGGCCAATGAATGGCTGTAAGATGGATTAGTCACAGCTTCTTCCTCGCTCTAGAAGCATACACATACATTGATTTGCTTCCAGAATCTGTGTTGACGGACATGCCTCAGCAAAAGGAAAATAAAGAACTGTGTATACTCACATATCGAAGAGCTTTTCGACATCAGTGTTATTCACAAGTCCGTGGAGAACTATCTCCGGCGTGTGCTGCTCCACCAAAGTTTTGCGGATATTCAAGTTCGAGGCAGGACCTACTAGGTTATTAGAAACAGAATGCATCGTCGTCCCACGACGGCATCTTACCAGGCAAGAAATACTCCTTATTAGCCACACCCTGCAAGTAATTACCGTCATAAACACGGGGCCGGCGTTATGAAAGACAGCCATCACTCACCACATTATCGTCATCGTCTTCAGGTTTCGTGTTACCTCCACCTGCACTAGCATTGCCACCTTGACGACCTCTACCTTTACCCTTGTCTTTATCCTTGTCTAAAGACAGGTTTGCGAGCAACCCAATGGGCACAGCAGCATCAGGGAGCGAGTCCCTGACTTTCTCGACGTCCTCTTCTTCGACGGGACCCTCTTCGGCGTCGGGATCGTCATCCTCGGAATCATCTACAGCAACTGCAGAGGGGTTACGCAAGTTACGAAGGAAGTTGGGGTCGCTAGGCGGGGCCATTCCTGGTTGCCTGATACTAGCCTGCAGATGATCAAACCAGTCAACAACGTTCATGTTGTCACTGTCAGATGGCGATGTCGCTGCCTTATAGGATGCAACCGAAAGCGGTGTCGCAAGGTAAGGGTTGTGCAGCTGCTCGACAAAGGACGTCAGTAAACGAATACATTGAGCATCATAGCGCATGACCCACCTGCTTCAACAGAGACTCTATGATCTGATCTTTGTGACGGATCTGAGCCAAGAGGTACTCTCGTTTGCTAACACGGGGAGGGTTATATGAGTATTGTGAGATAGTGGACGACATGGTATCAGAAGATGAAGACGATGAAGACGAATCAATAGATGAAGATCGCGAACGGGGCATATGATGATCAGTCAATGGAGGCGAAACAATGGGAATGGCTGACGACAGAAGAGCAGCCAGATTTAAATAGGAACCAGGAAAATGCGATCACATACAACCCGATCGCAAAACTAGCACGACTTGTGCTTGGTTCCAAGTATGAATGACGAATAGAGCATAGCGAAAACGGAAAGTGTGAAAAAATTGACGGAATGAGATGACCGAGAATGAAGATGTCTCGAGGGCGGCCTGCGTCTCGTGATATGCTCAAGTCCACGGCTGCCATATCCATTTGACTTAGCGGGAAGGCCAGCCAATGCCGAGACGAGTGTAAAAAATAAAGTCGGTACAAATGCATGCCCCGGTTCCAAAAAAAGAACGAAAATTACGACATCCGAAATGAAGGATGATCGTCGCCTTGAAATCACAAGAACGAGTCAGGGACTCACTTTGGCGCTGTCCTAGGTTTACGACCCTCTACGATGCATGGGTGCCCTCCGGTTGCGCAGCGCTTGCAAGTACTAGCCCCATCCGGAAAGTCGCATTTCATCTGTTATGTCAACCGGAGACGAACGAAACAGCAAACCGATGATACAGATCGAATTGAATGTGCGAATCATTCAATTGAAGTTGGTCGCAATCACATGACATGCCAAACGAGGAGTATGATCCATTTCGGGAGGAGAAAGTCAAATTCCGATAATCAAAGGGTCCAGGAGCCGGTAACGCGGCGCATAAATGTACGGGGTACGTTTGCACATTCGAGTCGTGCCGAGTGGTGGATAGGGATCGAGCAGCGAAATAGGAGATATCGAAAGATGTCCGCAGGTGCGAGAAACGTACAGGCCATCACCGGAGGTTAACAAATGTCAGTTACAGGAGCAACGATGATGCCGTGCGAGGGACCCACAACAGCCCCAGGAAGGAAGCGGCAGTCCAAAAGGAGGTCCGAAAGTGAGGGCACGAGTATTCGTCGAGGTAACATCAGACACCAAGGCACGTTCGGAGCAGAGGTAGGCCGGAGACAGCATGAATTCATGACCAAATGCATCGTGTCGTAGATTGCAAGGATATCAATTCATCGTAGATAGGAGAAAAGAACGAGAATTTGGTAAGCAATCAGATCGTAGCACCAATATATGGAATGGAAGTCCAAAAAGGAAGATGACGTACCTTTAGGCGTTTACAATGTGTACACGCTCCAGTTCTGCAGTGGCATTCGTGAGAGCGCAAAATCGGAAAACGATAGAAGAGGTAGAAGATACGTAGCGGTAGTTGGCGGAGGAAGTATCACCGAACCGAAAAGTGGGACATGTGGGGCAGGGCACGAGTGCCGGACGGCAAGCAAGTCATTAGGCAAGCAAAGGCGTTATGGTGCGTGTATTTTCACGAGGCAACAAGTCCAAAGACACCATATGGGCAGGCGACGAAGGCGTGTATAACGCATATTGCCGGGTCGCAGGACAGTAGAGGTTGTCAAACCGGTAGAATCATGAAATCCAGAAGCGGCGCGCGGAGTTAGAGCAAGTCAAGGTCAGCCATGTCGAGTCAGCAGTGCAAGAAGGCGCGGCGACGTCGAGTCGGCATCAAGAGTTTAGCACCGGTAACAGATGCAGCCGGAGCGGGAAGACAGAACATGTAGCCGAAGTCGCCAGTCGGCACGGAAACATCGGCAGAGATAGCCGGTTCGGGTTGTGTGTCAAATGATCAAGGTTGTTGAGAAGTTTTAGCAGTAGGATATCATAAATCAAAGGGCCAAGCCAATGTTGCGCAAGTGAAATAAAGTTGAGGTAAACGGCAGCAAGAGGTTAGAGCGGAAAAAGTGAAGATTTACCAAAATAAAACATAGCCATCCGCACCAAGAGTAGAAACACCAATGAGAAGGGTGACAAAAAGAGGAAGAACAAACGAACATGGAAGTGCACAAGTTAAAGCACGTCCGACAAGCGCGCATCGCAGATCGGAATGAAAAAAAAAAAGATATCGTCACAATCACAAACCAACGATGTTTGAGTAAACGGAAGGAGCAAACGCAGTTGACAGGTGCCATGAAGAACCATCACGAGCAAATGAAGCCAACGTTCCAAGTAGCGCGACGTCAGCGGAAATTGTGTGACAAAGAGAAACACCAAGACCAGAACCAAGATATAAGGATGGGGCGCAGCGGGAAAGCAAGGTTGCATCCAGCATACAAGATCATGCGTGCCATCAAGGTCATACATACACAGGTTAGTTCGGTTGTTTCGGCCGCAATAACACAGTTGAAGAGTCACCAGACACAGAATCAGA
>QLOO01000868.1:0-38746 GCA_003313855.1 Suillus sp. MG131 | reverse complement strand
TCATCGCCAAAATCATATATCAGTACCGAGGATGCGTATAGCATCAGACAGCTTGATCATACCCTTAGTAACTGTCCTGACTGCGGCCCACATCACCGATAGCACCTTTGCATCAAGTTTTGCCAACCGGTGCCAGTCTGGCGAGACTGGTTGTGCCTGGCCCACTGCGGAGCTCTGGACCAAGCTCCCGAGTGCCTACCGCCGCTGCATACCCAATTCACTAACACAGCACGCGTCATAAATAAGTAAGCCAGTTACGATTCAAGATCATGCTCGGTTCCCGCATGTCATGTGTTTGGTGTTCGTTCCCCTGCATGCCAAATTGAGGTGTTGGCGTGCGGTGCTTTATAAGAGTCCTATCTCTCTCCACTCAAGTCATGTTACAGCTCCCTAACCCGCACATGTCTGGTAACACGCAGCTCGTTCTCGGTGCTATGGTTTGCGTTTGGGCTATAGGGGTGATTATCCGTGCTTACCTTCGTAAATCCCGCCTTCCTCCTTCTCCCCCCACTAGGCGACTTCGAGGACACTTCCTACCCCCTCACAAGTGAAGTTTCATATTGGCCTTGTCGTTTTTGCGATCTAATTATACTTTCATCGTTTAGTACATCTCTCACCGTAGCGCGGTGGATTGACGAGTATGGCCCTCTGATTACTATTCGCTCAGGAATCCAGACCATCGTGATTATCGGCCGTTACAAAGTCAGTCCCTTCATGATAAATCATCATCTCCAGACTCAGTTCTCCATGGCAGGCTGCGGTGGATATCATGGAGAAGCAGGGTAAACTGGTAGCTGATCGACCTTACCTGACTGCTGGAGAAATTCTTACACGCGGACTGAGCGTCATTCTGTCACACACCGGGGACAGGTTCCGTCGGTTGCGTAGGTTCGTCGATGCGATCCCGTAAAAGCTCAAGCAGCCCTCATCTTACTATGCAGAGCACTTCAGTCGCATCTCCAGCCCAAATCAGCTGAGGCTTATCAGCCTCTGCAGATGTCACAAGCGAAAACTATGATCCTCAACATTCTCGATGATCCGGACAGCTTTCAGAACCATGTGGCAACGTAAGCGATTTCTTACGTGCAGCGCTGGGGTCTGATAATGTGCCACTTGCGGGTTCTTGAAAGTTATGCTGCAGCCACGATTATGAAAGTTGCATATGGGAAGACCACACCGACGTCGGCAACTGACCCCGATATCAGAGAGGCTCGCCGACTCGTTGGGAGATTTCGTACAATCTTGCGTCATGGTTCTTACTTGGTGAACTCAGTATCGTGGCTCAAATACCTTCCTGGGTATGCGTCAGAATTGAAGGACGAGTTCGAGAGGACCAGGCGACTCTACGCAAGCCAGTTGAACCGCGTGAAACTGCAAATGGTATGCATTGCCTTGCCTATCTTCACGTGATGTTTGAATTGTTCCACAGCAGAGCGATGAGGACATCGGCCCTTCGTTTGCAAAATACATTCTAGAAAATGGGCATCTGTATAACTTGACAGAGATCGAGATGGCGTATCTGGCTGGCGCTTTTTTTGGAGCTGGAATCGAAACGGTAAGGTTCTTTTTTTCTGATTGATTATGTACACTGATGTAAGGTGGCAGACTGCTGTGGCGATATGTACGGTCCTAATGGCGGCCGCATATTTCCCTGAGGAGCAAGCTAGAGTCCAAAACGAGCTTGATGTAGTCATTGGAAGGAAGCGAGGCAGCTCGGGTTTTTTTCGCATCGCAATTCTGTAAATTCAATAATTTTTTGCCATAGCACCAACCTTCACCGACAAACCATCTCTCCCTCATCTGGAGGCCTTTATCTCTGAGGCATTGAGATGGAGACCGTTGGCTTCTGAAGGCAAGTCTGAATCAATCGGTCCTGTACCTGAAATTTATGCAGTTCACCCCAGGGGTGCCTCACCGAACTACTCAAGATGTATTTTGGGTAAGTGCTTCCTGAATGATTTGTGCTGCAGAGTAATTTGACATCCGCCGGCAGGAGAACTATTGCATTCCCGCCGGTACCACGGTCATTGGCAATCACTGGTAGGTCAATGTCCTTCAAGATACAACATGTTAAATTGTCACCGCATCAGGGCCATCTCTCGAGATCCAGATGTCTACCCTGATCCTGATGCATTCAAGCCCCAGCGCTGGATTGATGACCAAGGTCACCTGAGGAGCGACCTCGCGTTTTTTGTATTTGGGTTTGGTCGGCGGTAAGTGTCGTCTCTCGTGACATACATGCTTTCTTTTATTATCCTTCCACCCAGCGTATGCCCAGGTCTACACGTCGCCAACAGGTGCAGTTCTTTCCATGCACATGATATCCTGATCTCATCTGAAATATTACAGATCGGTGTTCATAAATTCACTTCTTATTCTTTGGGCCTTCCAGCTCAGTCTGGATCCTACGAAACCGCAGGATAGCATGGGGTTCATGAACACGGCAATGCCAAATGTTCCGTGTGCTATTAAATTCAAGACGAGGGTGCCGGAAGTGGAGCTTAGGCATATGATGCAGAATTTTCCTGAGGCTGGGTGATTTTGATGTCTTGACGCTTGGGTCAGATCGCCACTGTACTAGGGGTGGGGGACGAACCAGTTAGGAATCATGTATTTGTTCATCCCTCTAGGATACTTGTAATATACTCAGCTATGCATTGTCTCCTCGGAGATACATTTTCAGAAGCGATACACTCCCTGACTTTCGACTCATTTTGAACTCTTAGACAACACGCGCACCCGTTCATCGTGGTCATGAGAGACGCAGGAAGCACCTTTCCTAATCTCTACGAGTCCACTCATTACCAGGTGTCCATGCAATCAATGTCCACCGTGTAACACATACCCATCTCTAATACACAGGAATCAATGGTGCGATGAATGCAGCCATGACTAGGGTACTTATTATCAGCCGTGTTGACAATGACGTGAGATGACACGCATGCTCAATCCTTCTATCAATACCATCACACAATCAAGCTCGCATCTCTGCTACGCACTGCATCTCACATGTTAGATATGGCCCCGCCAACAGCCTTCCTGAGAGCCAGAGTCAGCGATGTAGGTATCACATCACCGATTCGTCTGAAATGCTGTGGAACATGTCAGTTGTAGAATGGCGCAACCTGCAGCAAAGGCTTACATCATCGCCATCTCCTCGTCCTTGTTCACCGAAACGAATTCATGGTTACCTGGGAATCCTTGCGCATGTGCATATTTCCTGACCGTAAGGATGTGTTTTTGCTGGCATACGAAGCGTTAAGGAATCGGATTCCAAACGACGACGACGACGATAACAACACAATAACTGGAATACATACCGAAGGACGGAGTACTTGACCCCCTTTATTATTTGGCAGCACTGTGGTCAGTGCAGTTGAGAAGTACATGTCTGCATCCAGCTGCTGATAGACGGCTGTCGAAGGATCAACTAATAAGTTTGAATACGAACGTGTCGCGTCTCGCCTTTGTATTTCGTCCTAGCGTCCTCGTGCCTCGAAAGTCTGGTATGCAGCACCTTGTGCAGATCTACTATGGCCATCAGTGAATTCCATAGCCAGCAATAATGTAGCTTAGCTTACCGAAATGATTAGCTCTCGCTTTGAATGGCAGGTTTACAGCTCTGAATTCGGGTTTCAGTGGGGCACTGATCCAGAACAGACAACAGAAACGTACCTTTCAATGATGATATCGTTGAAGCGTTTGGTGTAATGGCCGCGTACTGGAGCTTTTCGCTCCCATCGCATAAGTAGCGGGATAATGGTCCACTAGGATATTGACATAACGCGTTGAAGAATGCAATGTTGGTATCCCAAATCCATCTTTGCGCTTGCGCTCCACGCAGCAAAAACGTACCGATGATATCGTTGAAGCGCCACTAGTGGCTGGTACTCCTGCAATTTGCGAGGCTATTATTGATCATAGGGCTATCCTCAGGTCTCAGCGCTCAGCGCTCAGTACTCGGTGACTGTCAGTGGCAACTTGTGTACACCAACTTCGGAAAGAGTCACACGACTCGAATTGCTTCCACAGAAGTTCAGAACCACTGCTGACATTGCACTGACGCGCTAGTATCATGATGATGGCTCTTCGTGAAACTACAATTACGTTTGTAAGAAGAAACCCGGGGACTAGCTAGTTGGAACTTGGCGGGACTCGGAGAACAAGAGAAGAACAAAGAAGTGAGTGCAGAAATGCATCAGTCAGAATGAATGGATATAACAAAGCAACGATAGCGATGTGGATGGCTTTTAGCAAGCCCTGTTAGTAGTCATCCTCGTCATCCTCACTATCCTCACTACCCTCGCTATCCTCGTCATCCTCACCCAATTCAGCCAATTCCTCCCAAGAAATGCTATGTCCACCCCCCTTGCACTTGAAGCCAGTCGAAGTTTGGACCCAATCATATCCGTTGGGACATCTGCGCTCCTTTGGAAGACGGCGGACTGCTTTTTTGATCTTTGCCTCTGTCTTCTCGTCTGCCGCACTGCCTACTTCTGTATCTCTCTCCGCATTTGCTTCGGCAACTTTCCTTTCTAAGTTTGCTTTCTTAGCTTCATCTTCTGCGTTCTTTCTCGCCCTTGCATCTGCCGCTGACTGCGTCTCAGCTGCATGCTGCTTCGTCTCTGCTTCTTCTTTGGCCAGCTCATCAGCCGCCTGCTTTAACTCTGCCGCCTTCCTAGCTTGTTCCCTATCAGCTGCCTCTGTTTCCATGTCATCTGCTCGCATCTCAGCTTCTTGACGTTTCTGGAGAAGACGCCTCCCTTCCTGGTCATCCAGCCAAGTAGCAGAGACATCTATCGAAAGAGAGCGCAGCATCGCCACAGTAGGATACTCCGAGATGTGGACCTGCAAGTACAGACGGCTGCTCTGGACAATGCGGACATTAAAGGGAATCTGTTGGCGATCTACGAAGTGGTTCCACTGGTTCTCCAAGTCATTAGCTTTGATGCCTAGTATGGACGAAATGCACACAGCGGTAGCACCCCCGCTAGTCTGCGGGATTACGTTCGTGTCATTGCGATGGGTGCTTGCATCTGTGCTAATCACTTCTTCCAGCTCCTCTGATTCCATTTTGGCGAGTAAAACATTGGATCGAACGACGCAAGCCAAGTGATCATTCGCTGTGCTATATTTGACCGTATACGAGAACGACGTGAGCGTTGGATGAACCATGTCTTCAGGAATAGGGACATCTAACGCGAATGTCCAGTTCCCGCAAAGATTGCTGATGAATTCGGAATTAGGCTGGTTTGAATATGACGCATGGGTATGAACCAGACTTGTGTCCTCCGGTGGAAAGGTGGCTGACGCCTGAATGATATTGGTAGATGATGGAATGAGATCATGCAATGCCGAGCGCTTATGGGGACTCACGGAATTTTGAGCGACCATTGGGACATCAATGGTGGGTTGGCAGTACACTCCATCCATGCCCAAGGGCTGATCGAGTGCAGTTGTGAGGGCTGGGCACGCGCGTCCACGTTGCTGGACGTGGGCGATAGGAGGCTGCCAGCTCACTTGTCCCCTCTGCACTAGCAACGGATAGTCCACTAGCAGGGATGATGGATAGCGGTTATTTGGCTTGGAAGAATATGGAAGGACAGTAGATTTCATGAGCAGAGGGCCTTGCATAATTCTTGAGGTGAGGAATGTATTGAGGTTGTGCAGTATTTGACTTCAGACTTACAAGATAGTTATGCGTTTAAATATGTGCTCTCTCGCAATCTTCCGGCCAGGTCACTAGCAAAATATGCACAGCGATTATCTGAACTCGCCACGAAATATCTTCGAATATGGAACCCCTGAATCCTGACATTGCCTTAGAACAATCGATATCAACGCCTGCAGAAATCGCTTATCCTTGAATTTCATTTTCTCATAGGATATCTGTCCAATACGAGCACAAAATGTGGTGAATACCATGGCTGGATTATTCACAGAAATATCTTCTATTCTCATGGCGCCACGCCCACTTCGAGAACCCAATTTCAAGTACCGTTGGCTAGCCATGCATGCGTCCCTACCTGTGACCCATGTCAGACAATCGGATCTAGTGAGCCGAAATGAGAAAGGTTTCAAATCGAGGGAAGGGTGCCTGTTGCTGCGGGGATGGACAATCAAACGCTTGATTCCACGGTGAGCGCTTGATAATGCAGGCGAATGACCTGTCATTCTCAAACCAGTGTAGGGGTTTGTAAAATCCCGACGGAGTGGATGATCTTCTGATGCATTGTGACAGATCTTGCTACCAGCGCTGAGCGCTAAGAATGCTTGACCCAAACAATACCCCAGCGCTAGAAGTCGGACTTTGTGAGAGGCGCGTACAAGTTCCCCCTACACGACAACTTCTTCATCACCGGCAATGACTTGTGGTCTTCCCGGGCCCGGTACCAATACTCTGCCTTATGCACACGCGCAGAGTTTATTTCTAGATGTGCAGAACCGTTGGGTACGAGTTCCCCTATCAAGTGTTCTGCATCAGCAGGTTTAATTATGCTACAGAGCGCTTGGAAGCACTTGGAAGCACTCTGTAGCACTCCGTAATGAATTACGTTTCCCTGATGTGCTGAACTTTCTTGACCCCGAGACTCCCCGTAATTTTACTCGATCGACTCAGAGGAGCGTCTGCATGTACTATGATCGATGAATTGGTATGTTCCTTTCAAAATATGCACTATGATTGGCCATGCGGCACGATTACCATTACTTGAACCTATCACGTCCATCCCGATCAATAAAAATTAATCAAAGGAATGCCAAATCCAGACAGGTACCCCCCATCCTGATTACTGCTTCCAACCAAAATCGGAGGGAGAACGTCTCCTTGTCCTTCGTGTTCATGTTCACAATGTCGTTACATTCTCGCATTTGTCCGACGTGACAAGCGCCAGAAAACCTGTAACAGTGATTTTTCGTCCTTGAAGCAATTGCGGAACCGAAGAATTTCGGGCGGTTAACAGGTAGACTTATATATGATGTAAGCCTCAAGTCCACCCTGTTGCCCCATGGTACAGCCAAATCGATCATGATTGACGCCTGCAGTAGGTGATTCTGATTCTTCCCATAACCTTCCCAAAGGTAGACCATAACAAAGGTGGCGCTCTGATACGCCCAACTGATCCATTGATCCACAGGAATTCCTGAAATCATATTTGACCCTGGTGACCGAAGCCTCGTGGTCATGGGCAATCACATTGTCAGTTACTGCCCCAATTTCTGTACCTCCGTCGTACTCGTATCAACCTCTCGTCGAGTTATTAATCATCCAGATTTTCCAGAAACACTCGTCAGCTTCAGAAAATTTACAGCGCTAGATCCAGGTCTGGGATTCTTGTGATCCGTGGCGACAACACGACTCGTTTTACGATGTGTCAAAGAGCCCCCCGCAGTCAACAAATCTGCGATAAGAACAATCCAGCCAGAACCGCGTGTGTACATGGCTGTGTTAAAATATAGTCAGGCTACTGCCCAGCCCCCAGAACCACGTTAATACACCCTTGTACTGATCAAGTGCGTCATGTTTCAATTTTTTTTTCAGATGCATTGCCTTCTTCTAAGTTATTATATAACCTGCCTTTTACAACTCTGACAGACGACGTCCACATATCATTGTGTACGATTTCAAGACACCTTCGAGCATCAGCATGCAGTCTGTTGAACATATGGCTCTGGCCGTTCAATTATCCACACCTCCGCCTACATTCACTCCGACCGCAATCATCTTTCCACCCGAACATAACAGTGAGACCTACACCCATGCGTCATATTCCAAAGGACCCATTTCTGACCTTGTCGAGAACGACAAAGGTCATTGGACGTTCTCGCTGAATGTCCCCATTCCAGACAAGATGGTCTACCCGACTCTCACGTATCTTGAATATACCGTTAAATATGGGATAGCAAATGATCAGGGCACATCCACAATTCGGACAAATATTGTGCTCGCCAAGGTTTCTGACTCTTGCACAGATGCCGAGCCCACCTCCGTTCCTGATGGGACCATCAGTGATACTCCCAGAATTGATGACGCTGGTGTAGGATTCGCTCCACAGACGCTCGATGGCGCGCCCACCATGTGCCTCTCGTCTATGCCAGCCGTGAAGGAGAATTTTCGTACTAGTCAGTGGAACCACTACCTCGATCAACAACAACTCCTCCCTCATGTCCGCATCATCGACAATAGCCGCCTATACTTGCAGTTGTATGTCGCTGAGACCCCCTCCCCTCTTGTACTACGCTCCCTCGTCCTAAATGTGTCCGCCGCTTGGGTTGAGGATCTGCAAGGAAAAGTATTGCATGATGAGATCGAAGAAGCTGAAATGAGGATAGTGTCCGCAGAGAAGAAGATAGCAGAGGAGGAGGAAGCGAGATTGCAGGCTGAAAGCAAGTCCGCTGAAGCTATCCTAGCGAAAGAAACAGCCGAAAAGGAAGAGGAAGCGGCCAAGAAGAAGTCGAAAGACGATCAGCTGGCAAAGAAGCTTGCAGATGATCAGGCAAACACACACAGGGTCGCAAAACAGCGTGCGGATGACCTCGCCGAGACTCGCAGGGCTGCGAAAAAAGAGGTATCACCGCAGAAAGCCACAGGTTGGCCAGGCAGGAAAAAGTAGTCGCGAGACGGTGGCCAGAGCCTAGAAGGGAGAAAGAAACTAGGTCTGCAATCAAGCGCCAGCTTTAGACTGTAGCTCCGTGAACTGTTTGGAATAAGATGCAATGTAGCATATCTACATGCTGCTCGGGTCTTGCCATTATGTAGTAGTATTCAAATTTGTACCAAATATTGATTCTAACGTTTTGTGCACCACCACAGGGATTGTGACATATGAGTTAGATCAACAGCAATCCAAGAACGATTATCCCAGCTGTCACCAGCCACCCGAGTAACTGTGAGGTGCTGTAAAATAATCCTCCCAAGAGAGGTATACGCTGGTAGGTTTCAACACCTGTGTGATAAAATAAATATCACAACTGAATCTCCGAGTCGCTGCAAAAGAGTCACTGATAAGAAGGCATCTCTCACCGATACATGTATGTACAGACTCTTCAATTTATCGTCCGGACGGTCCAGCACGACCCGCCCGTCAATGACACTCCGCAGCCTAGTACGGCTGCCTTCTCGCCTTCGTCGAGGCAAACACTAGGAGACAAGCATCCACGCCCAAGACATCAATAATAGGCCTTCCGCATCCAAAACACACTGGCAGGACGTAATCAACATCAGTAACACTCACACTCACGGCCACAGGACTATGTTGGCGAACAAGGAATACATCAGCGACACAAGGGCCTGAAGGCGATAGGAGAGCTGCTTGACAATGCATATGACCCAGGAGAGCACTGAATGTTCTCGGTCTAGACTGTGTGTCAATACCATGTCAAAGACGGTGAAGGTTTCACAAGGTGCTCTCAGATCGCAAGAGTGAGCCACGGTTTATCGCCATGGTCAACTGCCTGCTCAGTTCAGCGATCTTAGGACGTGGGCAATCTGCTCACAAGAAAGCTGTGAGAGGAAGTGGGGAACATTGGTTGAGCGTTGAGAGCAGGCAGGGTAGTTGGGTTGCTTCCTTTCATCATGGGGTGGTGCTGGGGTGCGCTGTTAGAGGTTGTGGGGCGAGGAAGAGGCAAACACGCTGTGAGGGCGTGAACAGTAGGCATGACAGCGATATGCGTTGCGAGATTGCAATTACTGTTGTGAGATTGCGGCAGGTGAACTGTGGAAGGTGCGAGTGGGTCTTGCAAGAAGGTGCGAGCGGGTCTCAATTCCTGGAAAAACCAGAAGAAGGGGTGTGGTAGGATGACGCACGTCCGGCCGAATTGGAAGCATGAAGTCAGTGGTTGGTTAGTGATTGGCATGCACTACCAAAATGCAGAAAGAGCAAGAATTAACTTACCATACACCTAAAAATCATCAAAAGTCTGTTCTTCTCCGAGAAGCTCCTTCTCTCTCTTAAAACTCCGGGGCGTTGTATACTTGATTCCTTGACTCTATTGCGGTAGTGCTTGTTGGTTACGGGTAAGAGAAAATGCACTAGGAGTCGGAGTGAGCCGGACCGTCACTGTCATGGTGCTGGTCACTACTGATCTGACATCACGCTATGAACGAGAACACTAAGATGTATCGTGGTGTTACAGTATCTATTCTACAGCTACTGGTGGTATCCGAGCTCCCACAAAATTTTGACACGGCTTTCTCAACTAGAGTTCACGAAATAGAGTTCAATATTGACGCAAATATCTAATTTACATCTTCCTCGCCAAAAAATAGGGATCCGTGTCAAATCCACGGTACAGATTAATTCAACCAACTACGGTGAACGGCCGATCAAGATTTATGGGTGTCTGTGCAGGCGAACCCTCTGTAATTAGTCAACAGCAGACGGGATGACGGTCAAATAACGAACCACGAATTGACAATTTCGAGGGCTGATTTGACGCCGATTTTGTGTTATCTCAGGTCGAAAGATATAGAATGCAAAACGAAACACTCACTCAATAAACAGGGCTTGTGAATGGTCAGCAGACAGTGTGATATTATACCCGTTGAATGTATAAGTAGGAGGAGGCATGGGACCTGGTCTGGGATCTGGGAGGGGATTTGGACCTGCGACCATGAAGCCACAAAAAAAAGCTATGTTCTGAAGAATCAGAGTCAGATGAATCCTGTGTTTGGGAAGGGCCAAAATTACCCACGTTTGAGTTGCTCGCGAGAGTGTCGCTCACATCCTTGAGGACTGACTGAACCCCCCATTTGGACACAGCCGATTTGAATGCTGACCATCATCAAACCAAACAATCAGCTACCTGGTATTCAACAGGCATCGGAACAGAACAACGAACCTATGGCAAGATCGTCTTCGTCGTATATCTCCCGGCGATAATTGCGCTTCGTCATGCCATTCCAAATTTCTCTTAACATGCCTTGGGATAGGACGAGATATCTGTGTATGAAATATAGGTTGGCGATCACCGATGTTTAGTCATGGATAGAGCTGCTTACTCTTCATCAAGAATTTTCAGTTGCGACTCCTTCAGCGCCTTGTTGTCGTTGATAATATTTGATCTGAATAGCACTGATACGATATCATTGTTAGAGATGCTGACTTTCTGAAAGTCCCAGCGTTCATTGAGGCCGCTCCCCAGGATAGTGTTGACCCTGTATACCGGGGAGGATTAGAAAAATTGACCGGAACTATGTGAACTCACTGATCGATTTGACCTCCGATGGATTCTGTGCGAGTGATCATTGCTTTCGTGAAAATTTCTTAAAAAGTCATTGAGTCAGACATACTTGTAAACTGTATATTCGTGATGCTGTATCAGCCATGAACAAAACATGACATAAGTAATGCATGATGTGAACGTTGAATGAATATGCTGACCGTTGGTACCCTGAGAGATTTGGTGTTATTGTCCAATGTTCAGATGCATTGGAAATGGGATTGTCAACTATGACGCTGCTGCCGTCGCGTGAGGCCAAATACTTTCCGCTACTGAGGTTCCGTATGGTATATATCAGGGTGGAACCCGGGAGCTCCTCGACAAGCCAAAGCTGCAGAAATGCCACCGCGCTACTCGATAATGTAGTGGTGTTATCCCATGGGGTCAATGCACCCAGCGTTACCAAGTCTAGTAGACAAATGTAATGATGATTAACGGCAATTTGGACGACTGCCTGAACAGAAGATGCTCACTGTTGGACGGACCTTTCAGGAAGCCCACATCCGCATCAACACATTGGTCAAATGCTAGGTAAAGCGGGACACTCACTGGCCCAGGAGATGACGCCAGGAAAATCCTTACTCATGATAGAATCTGTGCGATGACACCCATAAGTAAGAGTGTTAAGGGTCATGAAGGGCGATGGGCATACAAACCCCACTAGACGACATGTTGGGGATGAAGGGCAGTGTGTGGATGTCCTCTTTCAAAGATGGGACATAGAAATTATATAGAGAAGCCAGATGCAATCATATCAGCAAAAGTGAATCGTAACTCAGATGGACATACTATGCGATTTCGTGTGGCGGTCACGTACTGATATTGCAGATACGATGACTGCGGGGGCGCTACCTGAGTGACATGATGAAGTTCTGCCCATCATGACACTAGATCAAGTCATAGTCATTTGTATTCTTGAGACGCGCCCGCCAGTCTGGGATTCTCAAGTGAACGCGGTAAACCACTAGTAAATCTGCGTTGGATCTCAGCGCCTGCACAGCGTAACTTACATAATATGCCAGGCTGTTTGCGATTACTACACCCGCAACTAGTACTAGCCTACTAGTAGGTGATGGTCATGAAAGAGCATCCGTGGTCACCGTATTTGCGACATCAGAACACATGCGGCGCCAATGGATGACAGAAATCGTGTTTGCTTGATTTCCCTGTCACATCTTAACATACATGCTCCTGATGAATAACCTACTACTTCAAGCTTTTGATACTGAGTCAGAACCGTTCTAGGTGCGTACCTCGATGACCCACTTATCGAACATGATTACATCTTGCTTCTCTTTATAACCTCCCCCTCTGTCCCTGCTTTGAAAGACAACACTAGTGAACACCTCACTGCCAGCATGCCGTTTGCTCGTGGCATTTGTAGGCTCATCACCCTTTCCATCACCCTTGCTTATTAGCATCACCACAGATTTTTTTCAGAACAAGGACATTTCTGGAGTCCTTGCCTGGGGCAGTGAGCATCACACTTCTCCTAAACGTTGACTGATGTATTGACGCATGCGAAGACCCCAAAATTAGTGGGCATATTCTTTAGACAGGTGCCGAAGCTGTCATTAACTGTCCACTAGAATATGCAACACTGCTGGCGAAGTGGCCTTGGGATCACACTGTATCATCAGATAGCCGGCATGTGTTCTTGGAGCTCTGGCTCGTTGAACCACTCGTTGCCTATGGTGGCACTGCGTATACCATCCGTAACCTCAGCAACGGAAAGTATCTAGCCTCTCGCGACGGGGGCAGCATTATCATCGATGACCCTATCTACGATACGTCCGAGTACTGGACAATAACACCACATCCCTCAGGGTATTACCGGTCGGTTGTTCACTCAGTGTTCGCATCATGTAATGCTAATACCATGTTCTTTCCATGTTATCACTATCACAGCATCATGAATCAGCAGTTTGGAAGTACGTCTGACTCAGTGACTTTTCCTTTTTTTTTTTTGAGAAATGACGATCCTACAGCATCCATCGGAGGTCAAATCCCGAACCAGTAAGTTCACGTACCTCTGATCGATTGTTTTAATCCGCCCCGATATACAGTTACTACACCGTTTTGGGGCAGAATTTCAACGAACGTTGGGATGTTAGCAAGCCACTGAGCTGCTCTGGGGCTGATATCGACAAGGCTTTGAACAACTCCCCGGGCCTGAGTCCTTCACCATCTGGGGAACCTGTTTTTCGGAGGCTCAAGGGGTACACGCGTGCGGCGGGACTGTAAGCAACTCTCTGCAAAATCAAATGTGAGAGACTGAGTAATCGCTGACAAAATCCTTCGGAAACAGATATCTCATCCCCTCGCGAGGAATTTTCGAGGAGATTCGCAGAACCATCAATCCGACTGGCTATCGCAGGCAACTATATGACTGCGATGATTTTGCCTTCGGTTTGTTTTATTCAAATGCGAACCGCCAGGTAGCTAACCGCTTTACTTTGACCGACCAGAATTCAAAGCAGCCGTAGCCGCCTGGTGCGCCGACAAAATTGGCATTGACGTGAGTAGCTCATATCATCTTGCACACATGATTGATCCAGCTCCGATTCTCCAGGATATAGCCATATTCTGTGGCATCATGTTCGAAAGTTATCTGGATGCTGCGGGGAACGCTGTGTCAGGACATGCTTATAACTTCTTACTGTCTGATGACTATAGTCGACTTCAGTCTTTTGAGTGAGTCGCCTTATTTTAAGTTATCTTTGCAATAATAAGCTCAACCTACACAGCCCCCAGTCTGGCAATCCGCCAGTCATGCCTTCCCAGTATGCGTCAGGCCAGCCATTCTTGGCATTGTGTTGAATAATGTAGCTGCACTACCTTTCCACCTGTATTTGCACAAGTAGCTCTATGCTATGAACAACATTCCAGGATCTGAAAAGGGCACTGGTATAACGAAAAAAAAATGGCATCCTCAGACCAGGAACTTCCTGACAATGGGACCTTTCTCGCGTTCTTTGCATTTTTCGGGTCTCTCAAGCTCGCAAAGCTGTTCGACTATACCGCTGAGCGACAGCAGATAATATGCCTGGAATCGTTGAAGCTAAACCCCCGTGTTTGTTGCGCTCATAATGCTAGTGCAGGGGAATTGATATTTACCCATCTCCGTCTCTGTGTCCAAGGAGGATCCACTCCCGGATCTGTTTTGGCATTGACAAGGTACACACGACAAGGTTTAGATCTAACCACAGAACCATTCTGCATGGGAAACAGAACTTGGACACCTTGCGGGGTCCGATCCAGTCGACTCTAACGATATTCATATTCAGGTGACAGATAACACCAGCGTCAGAAGTCGGACTTTGTGAGTACGCGCGCAGGTCACTGCTTCACAAACATTTATCCAGGTCCGGCTATTTGTCATATCCATCTGATTCCGCATGCGTGGAGTGCATGTTTTCATTGCGCAGACACAGCACGCCACAGGGGATCTTGCCTCATGTGTATGATGCGATCAAACGGATCAAGGTTGACGCTGGTGGGCGGTTCTGATTCTTCCGCAGGCCGTGGGTTATCTTCACCTTAATCATGTTAATGAAGGCGCTCTGATGCTCAGCTGACTGGCTCTGGTATAAGTTCCACATATATCGCGCGCTTCATTGAAGCTTTACAAATGCTGAGCGCTGGCGCTGAATCTTCATCTTTGTGAACAAATCGCACTGTTGCCGTCTTGCTTCTGTGCCTCCGCGGTCATTCTCTTACCGACAACCGAGCTGCCATCAAGTCATGTAATAATCCGGGTTTCCGGAAACCTTCTTCAGCTGCGGATGGTTTACAGCGTCAGATACGATGAATTAAGCAGCAACAAAACTATCTTATCGATATCAAGTACCGCAACGATCATATCCGCGATTGGAATACACTGCAGGCAGAAGCATGTAGATGGCCGTGTCAAAATATAGTTAGGCGGCTATATTCCAGGCTGCAGCCCCCCGAACCGAGATGATTATTAAACCCATCTACTGAGTTACGATTCAGAGTTTCGGATAATCGCATTCATCCCGACAGTTCCCCTATAACCCCATTGTACTTTTCTGAAAGAACACCATGCACGCATCATTTCGATTTTCAAGCAACTCCGAGACACCTTCCAGGATCTTCATGTAATCATCATCATCCAACTTGCGTCTTGCTGTAAAGGATCATTAAGTTTTAGCAGTGTGTCGTAGATAGATGGAGAGCCAACAAGAAAGCGTTCCTTATGACTTGCATGCCGTTCATTCGCGTTCGAAGTATAATGCTGCAGAGAAACGAGGCAAAATAGAGAGCACGAGTTGCATTGCCTGGACGAAAAATGTAATAAGGGTGCTTTGCGCGCGTTGACAGCCTGACTTAGGGTGACTCGTGTAATTTAGTCAACTAGACATCATCTCCTCGGAGATACATTTTCAAAAGCGATATACTGCCTCACATTCGGCTCATTTTGAGCTCTCAGACAGCATGCGGGCCCATTCATTGTGGTCGCGAGAGACGCGAGAAGCACTTCTTTTAATTTCTACTCATTCCACCAGGTTTCCATGTAATCAACGTCCATCAGGTAGCAGCTACCCATAATACACCATCACAGAATCGGGCTCGCATCTCTGCTAGGCTCTGCATCCCACATTTTAAACATCGCCCCCCCAAAAGCCTTCCCGAGAGCCAGAGCCAGCGGTGTAGGTACCGCATTACCGATCTGTCTAAATTGCTGTGGAACATGTCAGTTGTAGAACGGCGCAACCCGCAGCAAAGGCTTACATCATCTATAGCCTTTGCCATCTTTTCCTTGTTCACCGAGACGAATTCGTAGTTATCTGGGAATCCTTGCGCACGTGCACATTCACGGACCGTAAGGATGCGTTTTTGCTGGCATACGAAGCGTTAAGCCAAACAATGATAACAAACTTAGGATGCATACCGAAGGGTGCAGCACTTGACCCCCCTTATTATTTGGCAGCACCGTGGTCAGTGCAGTCGAGAAGTACATGTCTGCATCCAGCCGCTGATAGACAGCTGTCAAAGGATCAGCTAATATGTTTGAATACAAATGTGTCGTATCTCACCTTTGTATTTCGTCCTGGCGTCCTCGTGTCTCGACAGTCCGGTGTGCAGCTCCTTGGGCAGGTCTATGACCTTCACAGTGAATTCCACAGTCACTAATCATGTAGCCTGGCTTACCAAAATGATTAGCTCCCGCTCTTAAAGGCACATTTACAGTTCTGGGTTCGGGTTTCAGTGGGGTGCCGATCCAGGATAGACAGCAGAAACGTACCTTTCAATGATGATATCGTTGAAGCGTTTGGTATAATGGTACTGGAGCTTTTCGCTCCCCTGTCGCATGAGCTTCTGGTAGCGGGATAATGGCCCACTAGGATATTGACATGGTTTCGAGTAACCAGCGTATGGGTCTGCTGTAGTTCTTGCAGAATGCAGCGCTGAAAAAGATGGGATCCCAAGCTCGTCTTTGCGCTTGCGCTCCACCGCTCTGTCAGCAGCAGTTTTGGAGATGTTGGTATGTGGGTTAACCCTGGATGTAAGTGTGAATAAGTCAACCTCCCAAATTTGGGAACAACAGTGCATACCAATCAAACGGAGGCTGCAAAATGGGCGGGAGTGAATGGGTTATCAAAAGGGCGATTTCTGGGACATACCAAATCACCAATAGCTTCATGAATCGTGACGAAATGCAGTGGAGCGGAGAGGTCAGCGTTGTCGTCGCTGTACTTGAAGCGTGAAACAGGTGGCAAGTATGCTCCAGTAGGCAACTTGACGCGCTGTACTCTTGCGTGCGGAAAGAAGTGTGTCGGGATCGGGAAATCGGGCAGGGGAACACCTTGCCTGGCTGCCACGAACAGAACCCGCTTGCGTGCCTGAGGCGCGCCATAGTTTGCTGCGTGAAGAACATTATATTCGATCTGGTAGCTGCAAAAAAAATCAGTATCCAACACCACAAATCTATCAAATCATACTTTAAGGCAAGGAGGGCGGCAAGGATGAATTTCACGACGCCTGAAGCGACAGTTTTTTCCTTCAATGCATGCTCCAGGATTCCACCAACGTTCTCCAAGAGGAAGTACATCGGCCGGTAGAACTCTACGTATGCAATCATGTTGCAGACAAGTGTAGACCTGAAATACATCAGTGCAGACCCATACCAACCGCACGTCGTATTCACCGTATGTCGTCTTCTCTCTAGGAACAAGATTGTCACTATAATGCATAGAAATATTGCCGATCCTTACCTTCGCGTGATTCATCTTTGAGAAGGACTGGCATGGTGGACCTAGTGGACACGATAAACATTACCGCTGATGACATGAATCATTACGCACCGCCATAGATAAAATCAACTTCACCCGGCTTAGGCATTGAGGGTAGGCGCTTCTTATCTCCCAGACTTTGGAGGGGGCAGGGATTCTTCCCATCTGCAACATCAATGGCGTGCTGGAGGCATACGTTTGTGCATTGATTGTACACCGTCACATTAGGATGATTTTGCCTGAGACAACATCAACACAAGCGCGTCGAGCATGAAACGCACACTGACTTGTAAGTTCTTGCTGCCCCTGGAGAAAACTCAACTGCATATCTTGTCTCCACGAAGCCAGACATATCCAATCCAGTTCCAAGGCCACCCGCACCTTCAAGTACACATCAAATCCAGTTACAGTAAAAAAAAATCAAGTCAAACCAGCGAAAAGTTCCAGCCCTCGAAGCGGGCCGAACCTCTGCAATTGCTGAGCCCGGCGTGCTAGATTGGCTTTGTGCTCTTCATGGCATTGAATGCAGTGCCAAAATTCATCTCTTGACCACGGGTGTAGGTCATCAAGTGTACGAACGTCGAGGGAATCGGCGCACTCGTTCACGTAGTAGTGATCGTCGTGAGCAACCCATGCATCGATAGCTGTGTCGTCCGTTTCATGAATGACGAAACACTGTCCGCGGATATCATCAGGTCTTGTTTTCTCCTGGCTCTGCGAATGGAACAAGCGCCGCTACGAAATATGAGTTAGAGAGAGTAGTGGTGGTGGTGCACTCACGTTGTCAGAAGTAGCTCCTTTTGGCTTATCAATGCCACGGCCAACCTCCCGGGCAACGTCATTGTAGCGCCCAAAGAGTCGAGTCATGACTTCAGTGCACCTGCCCTTTTTAATTTTGAAGCCCTCAATCTGACCAATTTGATAGACACTATTATGGCCCGTGGAAATGTACGCAAAGTCACCCTTATGATAGTTGACGTCATTATGAGAGAAGCCATCTCGAAGGGCCCGTGAATCAGTGAAATTTGATGCGCGTTCCTTGTGGCCACAAGCGAGGCACTGCTTATGGTCGTCGCAGAAGCTGAGAAGTGTTTGAGTTTCCAAGTCTGAAAGCCGAACGAAACTGGACTCGAGGCTGTTGAACATAAGTCTGCGGGGCCGCGGTCAGTGTCGTATGAAGCACTGCTGAAAAATGCTGCATACCCAGAGTGAAAATCATTATCTTCATCGAGAATTGACTCGTCTGGCTGAAAACTGTCCATTGGCAATTCACGGACATTGCATTTTTGTGAGATAGCGTCAATTTCAACGTCGCTGCATTCGGAGAGCATCAGATAAAGCGCATGCGAATGTCCCGCTTCTTGGAGGAGAGTCTTCGAGCTGTGTGTGAACCACTGCGCATGGAACTTCTTGATGCCCTCATCTTCGAAGAAATACCGAATCACGCAAAACCTTTTGAGGTAAACCCATTACAAATGACATAGTAGGTGCACGAGATCGTGACCCACCAATAATCATTTGCGAGTTTGTTCGTCGACTGAGAGGGCTGGTACTTGTAGGATTTCGCACGAGTAGTATCCTCGTCTTCTCCAGGTACAACCATGACAGCATCTCCGACCTAACGCGATGAAGATATTTTTGTCTATAAGTAAAAAAGAACTTACTGAATACTTTACTTCGTCCACGAGAACAGAATCATAGAAGCCGGGATGGTCATTCACAGGGTCCAGCCACTGCACAGAGTTTGGGTTAGCGGCATGTATTATAGAGGGATGCCGTGGCACGTCGTCCGATGTATGCATGTCCTCGTCCACGATTTTTCCAGTAACCTTGATATTTTCGAATAGTCGTTGTGCGACCCTTCCTACGACGGGTGTTGTGACGGTCTTGTTCCTGTGCTTGAGGACTTCTTTCTCGATGTTACCGGAACTCGACGAACGACTCTGGGGCGGGCGCTGGGCACGTGAGCGGGAGGTAGGAGCAGTTTCCTCCATCAAGTGA
This sequence comes from Suillus sp. MG131, assembly GCA_003313855.1. Lineage (NCBI taxonomy): Eukaryota > Fungi > Basidiomycota > Agaricomycetes > Boletales > Suillaceae > Suillus > Suillus sp. MG131. Next base: position 19,268 of record QLOO01000868.1, on the reverse strand, counting down.
TAAGACATTTCTTGCCCGACGATGTCCTTCACTACTGGAGTGCGAGCAACACAGATTCCGTCATCGCGAAGCTCGTCAAGTGTTGCAAAAACATAAGATTTCTATCCGACGGTCAGAGAATGATACAACATACAGGAAACCTAAAAATACATACAATGTCGGTCGACTGTATGTCATTCTCATTGAGCTCTCGCCCAATGATAGTTAATGCAATAGAAACTTCATCAGGCGAGTCAGGAGTTATGTGAAGAGCAGAAACAAAATCTTTATAAGTCAACCGTGGGCTGTCCAGGGCCATAGACACGAGAAGATGAGCGACTCGATGCATCAGCCACAAGCGGCGAAAGAAGGGGGCATATTGTTCTGAAGGAAGATCGAGAATATACCAAGCATGTTCCGTTAGGACATAAAACTTGCTGGATATTGTCAAATGAGTTGCAAACTACGTCGGTATCATGAATAGACACTTACTCGTCGAGTCGTCTAGGGCGCTGTCGTATGTCGTGAATTGTGAACTTCCGAATCTCTGTCAAACGAATCCGTTGGAGGCAATCCTCGTCGTTAGACATACCATTCCCGTTATCCTCGTCGTCGCAGTCATCATCGTAGTATTCATCGTCATCCATGTGGGGTTTCACGTAACCTGAGGCTCGGTATATTTTATTGTTCACCGCAAGGTTGCCTTCGATTAGCTCAGCAATAGGCACTAGCTGTCGTGTCGCGCACTCATATATGGCGAAATCTGTTAATATGCGTACGGGTACACCCTCAGAATTGCCAGAGTCAGACTGTTCAGTGGGGTCGGTTTCGCCTATGACCTGAAAGTTCTCGTCCTCGTCATATTCGTCATCGGGGGGTGCATAAATCAGTGTTTCTGAAACGAATGTCAAGAAAACAAGATGAGACACTCAGATAGACGTGCCTTCAGGTAATGCAAGCTCTTTTGGTTCAGAATGCTGTTGCGGTGGCTGTGCTGCCTCATTGAGCATGGGCGAGTCACGTACAACGAGAGATGTTTCCTCTGACGCGTCTGAATCAACCTGCCCACAACCACCTTTTGATATCAGCTTGAAATGATAGAGTGGCGGACTTACTACGCGTGAAAGTAACCTCTTCCTTCTTTTCTTTCCGGCGCGTGAGGACTGGGGCTCAGGCTCTGCAACCCTCTTGGAGGTTGTTTTCGAGGATGATGCATGGGCAGACATAGGCCCAAAGTGCCGCTTCTTCGACATAAGTTATGCTTGGTGGGCCACCGTACGAAGATAAAGGCTCAGGAGATACCGACAACTAAGGGATAGGCTATACTTAACCGAAAAGTTTGGTAACAAAACAGGATGATTTGGGGGGTCGACCGAGGGCGATGATCTTCTGTTTCCGCATTTGACCACGTGGCACTGGTATAATATTAGTCGCTGGCAAAGTCGCTCCCAGTCCTTCCCAGTGCCGACGACTGACATGCGACTGCCCCTCCAGCTTCTTCTGGCTTTGTTGATTCAGCAGTGTGTCCGCGCTTTACAACCAGCAAAGCGCTCTTATACAACCCATGATTATTATGTACTCGAACATCAACCTTCAGCAGGTGCAACTCTAAACGAATGCATCGGAGAACTTGGAGTAGAGCTCGTCGAGCAGGTCGGGAAACTACAAAACATATGGCTAGTGCGCTCCGAAAAGCTCATATCCAGCGTTTCTTCAAGGACAATATCAGATAGAGTCCTCGGCAGGTTTGAGGATCTGGTTACCCTTGCTGCGCATTCGACTAGTTTATATCCACGAGCGGGTCGCCAAGCCCGTGCACACCGCATATTATCGTCCATAAAACATTTATCTCCCCAGATACCCCGCCAACGAATAAAGCGAGACGGCTCTTTTCTTGAACGTGCACCACCTCCCATAACTCCTGGCGACCCTCAACAGAAGGCATCTGAAATTGTCGCAGAACGACTTGGATTCGTAGACCCCCTATTTACACAGCAATGGCATATCGTTAACGACGAGTACCCCGAGCATATGATGAACGTGACGGGTGTCTGGGAAATGGGCATCACGGGGGAAGGCGTCATCACTACGTTGGTGGATGATGGATTGGACTACAAGAGTCGGGACTTGGCTGAAAACTTTGTGCGCTATACGTTGGATTATTCGTTCTGGCGCTGACTTTCTCACAGGATGCTGACAATTCATATGACTTCAACGATCACACCGATTTGCCCACCCCAGTTCTTTCAGATGATCACCACGGCACGCGCTGTGCCGGTCAAGTCGCTGCAGTCAAGAATGACGCCTGCGGGGTCGGACTTGCTTACAAGTCAAAAGTTGCCGGCGTACGCATATTATCTGGACCTATACTCGATGTCGACGAGGCAGCTGCCTTGAACTACGGTTTTCACAACGTGTCCATCTTTAGTTGCAGTTGGGGACCACCTGATGACGGCAGGTCAATGGAAGCTCCGGGATATGTTATCGAAAAGGCCTTTGTAAACGGCATACAGAACGGTAGGGAAGGGAAAGGTTCAATATTTGTCTTTGCCAGCGGAAATGGGGCTGCGCAGGGAGACCAGTGCAATTTCGATGGGTACACCAATAGCATATACTCCGTCACTGTCTCAGCTGTAGACTTCAAAGGCCTACACCCATATTATTCTGAACCCTGCTCTGCCAATATGGTTGTAGCCTACAGTTCAGGGAGCGGTCGACACATTGTAAGCCCTGCGACTCTCCACGTCGAAGCCTGCTGAGGTTATTTGAAGGTCACTACTGACATCGACAATCAATGTTCCAGCAGTCATGGTGGCACCTCCGCCGCCGCCCCCAATGCAGCTGGTGTATTTGCTTTGGTGCTTCAAGTTCGGTGGGACTCTTATCCCTTCAAAGAAGTTGGGCTAACAATTTTTTTTCATTACAGGCCTGACCTCACATGGCGAGACATACAACATCTTTGCGTGAAAACCGCCCAGATGATAAACCCTGAGGATCCTGATTGGGAACCTATGGCTTCTGGACAGATGTACTCCTATAAATATGGCTTCGGGAAGCTTGATGCCTACGCCTATATCCAAGCAGCACAGGATTGGCAGGTTGTGAAACCACAAGCGCGCTTCCACCCTCCTGCCGTGCAGATCAACAACGGCACTTTACTTACAGAGGACGGAGACATGGAAGGCGGACAGCCGATTATCCCTGGAGGTGTTACGAGCTCGTTCACGGTGACGCAGGATATGCTTGACATACACAACTTCGAGGGGTTGGAGCATGTGACAGTCAGAGTGTGGATCTCGCACACCAAGCGTGGGGATGTCGAAGTTGAACTCACGAGCCCTGGTGGGGTACGCAGTGTTCTTGCAGCTAAGCGAGATCATGACTATGCTGCGAGCGGTTTTAAGGGTTGGAGATTTATGTCCGTCAAGCACTGGTATGATTGTTATGTTTTCCAAGACTCTTTCAAGATTGTAAAGTATTTTTGCAGGGGTGAAAATGCGGTTGGCACCTGGACTCTCAAGGTTTCTGACCAATCATCCGAAGGGCACAATGGAACTTTCCATGGCTGGCGTCTTATGTTCTGGGGCTCAACCGTCGATCCCAGTGTCTCAACAACTTACATTCTTCCGCTTTTAGAGTACCAGCTTCCTTCCACACCTAACGACGATGCAATTAACATCCCCACATCGACATCCAGCAAATCCCACCCCAAGCCTACTTCTGGTCTCCCAGACGACCATGGTACGGCCGAAGGCGAAGCCAGCAGACCTGCGTTCCCATCCCCATCCGTACCCGCGACAGCAACGATGACGCCCACACCAGACGAAGGTTGGTTCTCAGACATGTCCAACCTCGTGTCTAGCCAGAAATGGTTCTTCGGCGCTATTGGCGCAGTAGCGCTCTTCGGTGTGGGTACAGGCGTGTTCTTCTGGAGACGCCGCGTGAAGCATCGAGCGTATGCTGCGCTTAGCGCGGGTGATGAACTACAGATGAGCTCAGTGTCAGGGCAAGGCAGGCCCCGTGCTAAGGAGCTGTATGATCCGTGTAGGGAAGTGTCAGATGACGAGGATGCAGATGAAGAGACTCGGTTGCATGGCGCAGAGTTTCACTCTGGGTTCTTGGACGACGATGATCCGTCTTTTGCTGACCCCGTGTACAGAGACGAGCCTCGAGGGGAGCATGATGCGAGTCCTGATGTTAGATCTGCAAGCCCCGGAAGTGGTAGCGGCAGTGGCAGTGGAGATGGGAGCTGGGAGCATGCTTCTCAGACACATTGATCTATATACATACTTTTATTTCATTTCGCATTTCTTTTGTGCGCATGGAGGATATAGGCAGCATCTTATGGCGCTGGATCAGTTCAATTATGTAATTCACACAAAATATGCACACATACAAAGGGATTTTCACATACAGACAGTTGTGTACCATTGCCGAGGCATGATGTGACTTCCTGTTTTGGTAGTACTGCATGATGACAAAATGCTTGAGCTCGTTATTGAGGACAGCGAGCTCCAAAGTTGCCCAATCCTTGACCCTTCTCACTAGTTCTTTTGAGGGAAGAATTACCTGTAGTTAAATATGCTTACTTTTGAACATCACACATCAGTAAAGTCCAATTTTCTCACAAAGGTCACAAACTTTGGGTCTTGTGACAGCAAATCACAGAGCCCCACAGTTTGCACAGGTTCACAGTACACAGTGATACAGCAACTCCAGTCCAAATCCAGCCACAGACTTGGATTTCAATGATACTATGGCCTTGCAAAAACTCACAAGTCTCACACACTACTAGTACCAAGTACAGTGTATCAATAGCTATAGTATACTTGTACTGGTGCAAAAGTAGCAATACAATTTTTCAACTTAAGTTCAAGTTCAGCTTGGCAATATACATTTGGTTTGAATGAGACAAATCGACATACAACATATAACATTCCTGGTAGTAATGAAGACAGGACAGCATGAAATAACTATTAAATACTACAAAAAATAAATCAATCAAGCTGAATCATGGGGGTCCAGCCATGTGAGATATCCAATGTTGTTCCTGTAAAGAGTTAGAAACCAATATGAGCACAGAGGGCATCACACCCACCATACAAACATGATCCACCTTGTCCTTGAGTGAGATGACTATGAGGGACAGACCAACCATGCATATTGCTAGTGATGTGCTGGCCTGGCTTGAGGTGGCTTTGGCTTTCTAAAATCTCAGGCCAGGCTGTCAGCCAGAGCCAGGCCAAAGCCACAGCTTAGCTTTGGCCCAAGCATGGCTCATAGCAGCAAAAAGTCAAAAATACATTTGCAAACTACTCTAGGCTAGTAATCTGACATTTCAGATACAGAGATATCATCATCACTGTTGTTCTCATCATCCAAAATGAATGTGTCCCAACCCTATTTGTCATCTGCAACATCACCCTCCTTCTCTGATATAGTATCAGCTTCGATGTCAGAATCATTGAATTCTTCCACAAGTGATGATGGCCCAGCCTCATGAAACAAAAGATCATTGCATAGTGAGCATTTAAAACTTTGGAGTACTTCCACTATATCACCTTTAAGCTGATTCCATTGTTTACTGATCATGATTCTGCCTTGCAAAAATGCTCACTCACTCAAGACAGATGATGTCATGATGGAGAGATAGTCGTGTGTGAGTGATGCCCATGTTGGGTACCTTGGTGCATTGATCTTAAGCAACATTAACATCAGTAATGAGTTTTAGAGTAGCAATAATATACTCACACCCCACCACTGAATCATGCTCATTCCAGCAGGTGGAACAGCCTCAATAGTCTTGAGATAGCTTAAGAACTCAGCTCTCCATGGTCTTAATGGGTCTCTGACAGATGGGATAGCAGTGTTACTCAAGTTATCATCATCAGGGTCACTAAGGACTTCTCGGATGAGCTTCTTCAGAGCACCTGCTTTGCTTTTCCTAGTTGTAGGCTCTGATGACAATGATGTGCTTTGAACTTAGTGTGAACTTGAATCAGATTAAAAAAAATAAAGGTAGATGACTAACCACACCCTTGGCACAGGAAAGAATGTTGTTGTGGAGATGTTCAGGCCACTATTTCTTGAAATATGACATTTTCACAGTTGGATTGAGCACTGTAAGGTATGATCAAAGTTAGCACGAATCAATTCAATTATAGATCTGCATGCACACATGGCCAATACATATGCTGGTGTATTTGTCATCTTCTGGTAATATTCATCCACCTTCTTCATTGCAGCTGTGAGTGCAGGTGCAAAACAAGCATATTTTGCTCTTTCAGCATGTGAAGACCAAGTCTTGTGCAGGGTTTTGAGTGTGAGAATGGCAAGATGTAAAGTTGAGCCCTTTTTGGATGAAAATGCTTGTTGAGTGACATCAGCATATGAGAGAAGATCTGCAAATTGTCCAACATGCATCCATTCAGTGGCTGACAACTGTAAGAAATCAATCTTGGCATGTTTTGTCAAATTCTGCTCCTGTCGACCCATCTCATATACAAATATATCAACATGTTGTACCAAACATTCAGATATAATGAGCACATAGTAGATATCGAGACCAGACTTACATCCTTATTTGTTTCAGCACGGTTAAGCATTATAAATGTTGATGACCACTGAACTTTCAGGTCAATCAAGAGTTGAGTGGGCCAAGACACTCCTGCCTTAGTCTGAATGTTCTTGTAGAGTTCCTTTCATTTTGTGGATGACCATTCCTGAAGGAGTTCAAGATATGATATGGAGATAGTAGATACCTTAACATACCTTGACACAAATAGTGCAGATGAGTCCAATTTCATCCCAATCATCAATGTGTTGTGATGTGTCAGGTTTGTGATCTTTCAGATCATGAGGGCTGTAATGAGGGGCTTTACTGTATGTACTGAGGAAGGTCTGTGTCGCAAGGTTGATAACATGAGCTAAGCAACTATGAAAACCATAGTTTAGTGGTCTCATTAAGTGAATAACAATAATGACATACTTAATCCTTCACTGGCACCACAGAAATGTTTTGGTATATTTCACTTCATACACCTATGCAAATTCTTCTAGTGTAGTCCTGTTGTTCAAAGCATTATTACATGTGATGTGGCCAAGCTAAAGAGATATCAGAACAATGATGCACTGTCATATAAATTGACTGACCTTTTGCACAACACTAATCTGATCAAGAATCTTGAATAATGCACCACCAAGGCATTTACCATTGTGTGCATTGTTCACCTTTGTAAATCCAAACAATGTGTTCTGGCATTCCCACTGTCCTGGATTGTTTTCTTCAATCCAATGGCCAGTCACAGCAAAATATCTGTCAGTGTTGCTCGCTTGCCACACATCACATGTGATATTGATAGCCCCACTGATGGAAGCACTCTGAGTGTATTGGATCAGTCAATATCAGATAGTGTCAAGGATTGTACTTACATTAAGTTTCTTCTTGAGTTGAGTTAGATGGTTCTTGAACATTCACATGATCTCTGCTTGTGTGGCTTTTTGCCCCAGGATTTTGATGCCTTGAGTTGCATGGGAGGCAACATCCACCATTTCCTTGAACCTTGGATGTTTGAGAGCCTGAATTGGCTGTGGAGAATAATCATTAGCATAGTGTAGTAGTAGTTTATGATACTAACATACCTGGCCTGTTGCAATGAGCCACTCAATTGCAGCTTTTGAAACAACTGGTCAGAGTAAGGGATGACCCGTTCTGAAATCTTGTGCTCTGTCACATGCACATCAATGGTTTGCTGTGCTTGCACAACCTCCTTTTTTTCAGCAGCAACATCACCAGGCGATTTTAATGTGAATGAATTGGCCTTGGCCCATTTCCTATATTTCCCTGCAAATTGAGCTTCAGTGTGTCGATGTAGTGTAGTTGGCTTGTTCACAATGATACAGTGACCCCTGCAAGTAGAACATTCAAGGTTTATAATAAAGACAACACAAAGGTGAGACGACATATGGGCAAACAGTGCATTTACAATGCTTTTTCACTATTCCATTAGCACCAGTGCACTTAAAAGGTTTACCAAAAAATCTATCAAGGTCGCAAGTCTTATCCTCTCATGAGGGACCAGGGTCAGTAATTGGTTGGACATCAATATTGGCAAGAATTCCATTCTTGTCGACATCTTCTTGATCTGTTACAGCAGCTTGATAGACTCATTTTGCTGTTTTCAAATGAACAAATTGAATACATTGACAAAGCAAAGGAACTCACATTTGGAATTTGTACAGGCATTTTCATGCTTATTATCATGCTCATCATCATCATCTTCCATTACAGTGGCTTGACAGACTCATTTTTCTGTTTTCAAGTGAGAATGAATACATTTACAGATGCAAAGGAACTCACATTTTGAATTTGTACAGGCATTTTCATGCTTGTCATCACTGTTTTCAATGGCAGTGTCAAAATTTCCTTCACTCTATACCCTTTTGCTGTTCTTGGGAGCAGGAGAGGTTTTGGTTTGGTCAGCAGCAACTAGTTGGCATTCAGTGGCAAGTTTTGCAGCTTCAGCAGCATGGAAGTCATTGATTGCTTTCATTTGGGAAGGGAGGGCTGCCTTCTCTGAATGCTGGAGAAGTGCTGCTGTAGGTTTCATTTTGCACACTGAGCATGCAACAATACGAAGTTCATCTTCATTGTCTGTGTAGATTATGCTGACCATTAGAGGCTAGTACTAGGCAGGGACAGAATGTGGTGAAAAATATCAATTGGGGGTGCATGACACTGTAATGAGCAACTACTTTGTAAACTAGGATAGACACATGAAAAATTAGTGGATCATAGAAATAAAGATTTGCAATATGGACAAGCATGAGCTGATGTCAAAGTGTTGCTCACTTATCATACTTTTGGTTATGCTCACACAGAATCACTCTCACCTTGTGCCTATCTCAGATCCTTCAGCCTTCGACATGCTAGGTCATTTGGACTCTAGTGCCAAAAAACACACTCACTTTATGGTTGGTTTATGTGGCAAGAGAGTTGTGAGGGAGTTGTGAGGCACAGTTGACTCAGCCACTTGATAGGCAAACGAGTTGCTAACAACAAATACACCTATGACACAAAAGTAAGTTATAATGATGTGCAGATGTTGCAACTCACCAGGTTTTCTGATGATAGCAATGTAGTTCACACTTAAGAGGAGTTCTGAGAAACAAATTGGTTGGTAACTGTGCTGACTAAGTATGCAAAGCCATGGCCTGGGCCACCAGCTTTGGCTTTTCAGTACCTCAGGCCAGGCCTATTCTGGCCTGGCCTGACCTGGCCCATGGCCTAAAGCCAGGCCATGCACATCACTACATATTGCAAATAACCCTCATACATCCCAGGCCAAGGTCTGTGTCATTTAGTCTCTTCTCAGCAGCTTTCACTTGGAATTTCAGCAGGCTTGCAAACACCTTGTTTTCCTGCATTACACAATCTGCGAGTACCTTCTGAGCCTGGTAAACATCATGCTTGGCTCTCACAAGATTCATCATGATCCTCACCTCAGATTTAGTGGGTTCCTGGTCAGACTATGTTGAAATGTAAGTTAAATGATAATGATGGATGACATGAATGTCTCACCATTGCATTCACAGCTTCAAGAACTTCATATAGGTTGCATATGCCACTACTATTATGGTTATCATTATGATATCGATCATGAGAGTGAGGGCCAGTATGGGTGCAAGAAGCACTCACTGATAGTGATTGCAAAGTACCAAGATCAAACTTAAGTGGTGAGGATAACATGATGCGGAAAGACTGACTTACAGAAATTGCTGAACTACAGTGTGTATCATCTTTCTCTGCAATCATCATTCTCCATGAGCATGCAGCCAACTCATTGCCCTTCATGTGGGAAGGAATTCAGGGATCATACTTCCATTGCTTGACAAATGAGCTAATCATGGTCTGGATGCAATACATGGCTACAAGACTTAATCCAACTTCACTCCATCCTTCCACCTAGTGAGGATTCAGCAGATGATCCTATGGCAGCAGGTAACATTGGTGAACCTCATGAGTCTTACCATGAACAACTTGAAGGAGAGTACTTTGACAGGGGCAGAACTTGGAGCAAGGACTGTGAAGCTGAAGTAACTGACTATTTTCCTGAACCCCCACTAGCCTTTGAAGAGGGCTACACATTTCTGAGTTTGTTCAACACTGATGAAAATAGCATCCATCACAGAACAAACCTTTACTATCTATTCAGCAGTCAGAAGGAATGGGAGATTGCATATGGCTTCTGCATTTGGGCCTGAGCATGGGCAAGATAGATTCGTTCCTGTCACTAGGGATGGTAAGTTTCTTTATTTCAAACACATTAGGGCAGCTTAATTTGGGGAGCACTTAGATAAATGATTTGCCTTTATCATTCCACTCAGCTAAAGAGTTACAAGGTCAAGCTGAAATGCTACCAGGTGGTCCATGTTGGAAATCACTGAAGGTACAACAATTCAGATGGTGAGTCTGAATAATGTTGGGTCTGACTGCCTAGCTGCTATGTCTCAGTAGACAATGTTCAACCCTAAAGGGTTTCTGGTCCAGGCTCAAGGCTCAGAGAGAGGGGAAAACAGTCACTACTGCTAAGGATTCATACTGGTCACTGGTGAAGAGATTGCCTCATTATGTAAGCACCAAAAGTGTGAACATAAAATTAAGCTAAAACAGACTCTACAAGCCTAGTCAGGAATAAGTCTCTACATCGCAAGTAATTCATACATCTCATTCCACTGGGGTGCCAGTTTTTCTCTATTGGTGAGATCTGCTTGAGTGCATCACAAGTATTTTCAACCATCCTTTATTTCACAACCATCTAGATCTCACTCCTTGCAAAGTGTATGCCACATCGCAGAAGCTGTCTTGGGTATATACTGAGTGGATGACAGGGCAACATGCTTGGGACATGCAGGTCCATATCATATCCCTCTTGAGGTCATCAGCTCATGTATTTTTGAAGTTGGTGCTACCTCATGGTGCAACTCTCCTTGGTGTCATTCTATTCTCAGACAAGACATGTATCACTGCATTGACAGGTAATCATGTTGCCCATCTGCTACTTATCAGCCTGGCCAATATTCACATGAATATGCGATTGAAATGATCCTTGAACACTTTCCTCCTCACTGCCCTACTACTGGTCTCAAAATTCATTCATAAGAACAAACAGATGAAGGGCATGTTGTAGGATCAGCTCATTCATCAGTGCTTAGATATCATACTAGAATCACTGAAGTTGGCTGCTTGACTGGGTATCATGATATCAGATCTGATTGGATGCAGCCATTATTGCTTCACTCCACTTGCTAGTTACATTGCTGATACTTTGGAAGTAATGATGCTGGCATGCATTAGCGGAAAGACATCTCCAGTGACTATGGCTATGTACAAACAGTTTGGAGATGCCTTTCACCATGAACCCCAGACAAAATCAACAACTCTTACACAGCTGGATATTGTATGCTCATATGCTGATCTGCATAACTTCAAGGCATTCTTCCATGTAGTGCAGAAGTTCTGCCTGAATGGCATTGATAAACCATTCTGGAGTGACTGGCCACTAGCCAAACCCTCCCATTTCTTCACACCTAAATCACTGCACCACATTCACAAGCAGTTTTACAACCATGATACCCAATGGATTATCATTGCTGTGGGAGAGTCTGAGTTAGATTTTCAGTTCTTGGTTTTACAGCCTACTACTGGTTACTGGCATTTTCATGGAGGTATATTGAAGCTCAAACAAGTTACTGGTTGCTGTCATTGAGACATTCAGTGATCGATCGTTGCACTCAGTGTGGATGCAATGCCTCCTGGTATCATGATTTCTGTATGCACACTCATACACTTCTGTTATCTTGTGCAATCACCATGTATTGATGACAGTAATCTTGCCCACATCTCAGCTGCATTGGACAAGTTCCATGTGAATAAGCATGCAATCATCACTGCTGGAGTTTGCTGGGGAACAGGCAATACAACCATTGACAACTGGTACATACCCAAACTCAAGCTAATGCAGAACATTGTTTCTAGCATCTGCAGCTCTGGCATTATAGGTCAATGGTCTGCTGATGCCATTGAACATGCACACATCACAGAGGTCAAAAACCCTGAAAGATCAACCAATAACAATAGTTATGATCTGCAAATATGTCGTTATCTCAACCATACTGACAAGTGTAATAGGTTTGATCTTGCCATCAGTCTTTTGGATGGCAAGCTGAGTGTTGAGGATCTGGAAGTTGTCTGGGAGGAACATGAAGATGATGACATTGATGAGGATGCGGATGTGGAGATTGTCCCCATGGAAATTCCATCCAGGACTCAGTGACCTGATCAGCCACATCCTATCATGGACTATTTTATGATCGCCCAAACACTATAACACAAAAAAGCAGGATCAATACTCATCCCACTATGCTCTTTTGTTGTTGGGCACACTGCCCTCCATCTCACATATGACCCTTCTATAAGGAATATCAGTGTTGATGAAGTTGCCATCATGTTCAACCTACCAGACCTTTGCCCAGCTCTCACTGATTTCCTTCACTGTGAGGTGACATCTAGACATCATGTTCATGCAATCAGTGGTCCTCAAAGAGCTGGACCTGAAGCTGAACTTCCATTTGATAAGCTTCAAGTCTGGTTCAAAATACATTTACAAGAAACAGACTTTCACGACACCCATAAAATTTGCCCAGCTCAGACATTAAACTGTGCACCACCTAGTGGACCCTGGACTTCAGGCTGTTATGACATGGTCATTATCCAGACCAACACAGAGCAGTCATGGCCTACTAGTGGTCTTTCAGGTGCACTTTCTGTCTCATTGTGATATCCACTATATACTAAAAAATGAGTGCTGTAGGTCACTTGGTAGCCCAACTCAGACTTCTTATATGGCCTATTAGCAAAAGTGGTATGCCATGGTCTTGGAAAGATCAGTTCATTGCCTATTTGCAATGGTTTGATATCTCTAGCAAACACAATCCAACTACTTAGCTACATGTGCTGAAAAGATCAAAGCACTCTAATGGTACTTGGATGGGAGACATCATTCCAGTTTCTCAGCTAAGAGCACCTGTCCATCTTGTTCCCACTTTAGCACAACTGCAGACACCCATTTTACTGCCTATAATAGCATGGAGCATGCATCTGAGTTTTGGCCAAACTATTTTTGGGACAAAAATACCTTTTTTGTGCTGTCAGCTTAATTTATACCTGATAAGCAACACTTTCATGCACTAAAATTATGAGTATCCACATAGAGACAGTACCTGTGTTGAAATGAGCTCTTTGTCCTCTCTTGCATGCAGTCATGTCACCAGCTTGGGAATACAGAAAAACTGTAGATTATGGAATGAAGCTCTTATCGCTGATGTCAGCACCCATTATCAATGATGTGCCTATACAGCAGACCCCTCAGTCACTTCTATTGCAAACCCTGTTGATAGGACATACATTGGCCTGTAAAACCAAGTGTACAGGACACTGGCCAGCCTATGCAGTTACTGTATAGGCTGATCATGCAGAACGTATGTAGTCCATTGCCTCATATAGAGAATGATAGAGTAGGCTGGTGGGCATCTGCACTATGGTGGATTAGGCCTGCTGCCTCTACATTTTGTGGAGGGTAGTTGGCCAGCTAGGCTAGGCCAGGCATTTGTACTGGTTAGTCAGCCTGCCCTTGCAGTCGATGGAGCACTATGTAAAGGGTGGCCAGCCACCTAACCATATCATTTGAACTGACAGGCCAGCATCCTCATGCAGTATATATACCAGGCTTGGCCAGTGATGCAATTTGTGGAGGGTGACTAGCTAGCTGGCCTTGTCATTTGAACTAACCAGCCACCCTGCCCCTGCAGCATGCACCACATGGCTGGCTGGTGGGCATCTACACTATGGTGGGTTAGGCCTGCTACCTCTGCAAGTTGTGGATAGTGACTGGCCAGCTGACCATTTCTGTGCACTGATCAGCTACCTAGCCCTTGTGGTATATATAAAGGGCCAGCCAGTGGTGTAATTTGTGGAGGGTGACTGGCCAGCTGGTCTTTTAATTCAAACTTACTGGCCACCCTACCCCTGCTGCATGTACAACAAGGCCAGCCAGTGATACAGTTTGTGAAGAGTGACCGGCTGGCTGGCCTTGTCATTTGAACTAACTGATCACCTTACCCCTACAGTATGCACCACATGGCCCACTGGTGGGCATCTGCATTATGGTGGGTCAGGCCTGCTGACCATTCTATGCAGCCTGTATGATAGGACCAGCCTATGTACTTCTTACTTGAGTAAGCAATCCAGAAATATTTTTGGTTGCATTCAGTTCATGATGAGCTTATCAACTGATGTATAATGTAGTTTACTCTACTAAAGATTGACTGGAGATATGGTGTATTATTTAAGCCTTACTCATTTAAAATATTTATCTATGTCAATGAGTGAAAGGAGACTAGTCATGGTGCTCTATCCTACATAGGTCAGCCTGCATTTCTGGACCAGCCAGCCTTGAGATGCAGTCTGTCTATGATGGATGGCCACTAAGGTGAATTTTCAGCCTGTAGGTCTAGGTCAGCTGTACTAGTTGGTGACTATAGCATAAGCCAGCTGACTTGGGGATGCAGTCTGTATAGGATGGACAGCCACCAAGGTAATGTCCCATTACAGATGGGCCAACCTGAATTGTTAGTCTGCAGGTCTGGGTCAGCTGCCCTAGGGTGTCACCAAAGCCTGCCAGCCAGCTAGGGGATGCAGTCTGTATGGAATGGACTATCATATAGGCTAAGCACGTTTCATAGCACATTTAGAAGTCAAGTAATTACATTAAGAAGCCATCTCCAATATCAACTAGTTGTACTCCATTTTCCTTGAAAACCTCTTGTACCCTCAGCTGCAAACTCAGCCCACATGAAAGCCTGCTTTTCAGCATATGCCTTGTATCCATTCTTAATACTCTCTCCTGACCATCTTCTCCAAATTGATTCCTGGTTCTGAAACCAGCATACTGTCCAGTACATTTCATGCTGGACCAACTTCAGCTCTTCACTCTAATGATCATAATGTGCTTTTGCTTTCAACCAATTTACCTGATAAACTAGGAATGGGAAACATAAGCTCATTACATTGATAAAAATCAGATAAGATTTAAACTCACACCCATACATCCACTCACTCTTCTAACTATTAGCTGAACTGTTGATTCTCCAAAACCAAGCCAGCTTATCAGAATCCTGGTTATGCCTATTGTCCTTGGTGACTTCTTTGCTCACTGCAAGGTCAGCAGCCTCTAGGGATTGATACAATGTCAGTATATCAGAGTCAGGCTGTAATTGTTGCATTGCTGCCCTTGATTGACAGCATTCTTGAGCATGTTTGTTGATGGCCAGAGTTGTTTTTTAAAGTTCCTTCGTTAATCTAGTATCCTGATGATGGACCAATTTGTTGGAGTGCAGTTTCTTGCAAAATACCATAGATCTATCACCAAGTGCTTGATGAAGCTTTTCCAGGGAGTCATTTGCTTGACCCTTTTGAAGCTCTAGTTCTTTTTACTGTAATGCCAAGATAACATCATCTATGATGGCATCAGATACAACCCATGATGGTATCCAAAGTTCTGCAACCTCTGCAGCTGAGTCAGCACTCTCACTGAGGTCCAAAATACTATCTCCCCTTGGATCTTTGATTTCTGGAAAATCATATTCATCAGCCTCCTTCAGGCACAGTTTGGGGTAATCCTGTTGCAATCCCTCTCCACCCTCCAACTCCACACCATTTGTAATCACCATGATAGTCTCATAGAATTTATTAATCTGTGACAAGAGCTTCTGTCTTTTTCCTTCTATCATTATTCTCTGAGAAGCAGTTGGATCATCAGACTGGTGTCTTATAGAAGATCTCAGGGTGTCTCTAGTAATACAATCTGAGTCAATCACAATGTGTAAACTTAAATATCTTACTGAGCATTTTCAATATTCACTGCAGGCATTTTCCCATTTTTCTTCAAAAAACATCCAAAAAACATTGATTGAGAAGATAGAAATCCCCTCTCATGTTGCCTGTCAAAACATTGAAAAAAATTAATTCATGTGTTAAAGATTTTCTGTGCATGGAACATGGTACAAAAATTGGACATGTTCCTTCAAGGATAATATTGGATTTTCCATCTATTGTCTTTTAAATAGCAGCTTACAATAATGTTAAATCTTTGTCCAAATATACTATGTTTTTCAAATGTTTTGTATATATTTGAAAACACAGACAAGAAATTTAACCTCATTGTAAGCTGCTATTTAAAAGAAAATAGATGGAAAATCCAGTATTATCCTTGAGGGAACATGTCTGATTTTTATATCATGTCCCATGCACAGAACATCTTTGACACATGAATTAATTTTTTTTAATGTTTTGACAGGCAATGTGAGAGGAAATTTCTATCTTCTCAATCAATGTTTTTTGGATGTTTATTGGAGAAAAATGAGAATATGCCTGCAGTGATTGATACCCTCGATCAACCAAGCAATGGCCCCAGTCCTACCAATGGTGGACAGTTCATTTTCAGTCAACCTCAACCTTATTTCAGCCATAGTTGGAGCTTTTGATGATTTATAATCAGTGATTACTAAAAGTTTTATTTTACCAAACATACCTTTATCCATTCTAAGCTGATATATGTTAAGATATTTGCCATGGTCAAGAGCTGCTATTTCAGCTTCCTTTTTCCATTTCTGGACATCAGCCAGATCCAGTGAATTTGTCAATTCTTCATATAGACCCTGAGTGCTATTAACACCCTATATGGCATAATGATACTTTTTTAGTAATAATTTGACTATTTAAAGGCTTTGTTAGTCAAAGATACTATTTCAAAGTAAAGGGGACTTGCCAATTCTGACAAGCTTCTTCCAATTAGAATCCCTCATATGGTCATCCAAGACTTCCTTTCTGTAAGAGAGAGTCATTGATCTGGCGGTTGGAGAAATCTTGTTAAATAGTGCCCAGAGGGTCTCCAAGATTTCTCCATCAATATGATCAGCTCCTGTAATAAAATTGAGGCTGAATCTGGAAAAGCATGGTAGCTTATGGATGCTCAAATGAAACTTGCCAATTGCTGGCAAAATCTTGATTGATGGAGGAAGAGACAAGTGATAGCTCTGATCCATCCATTCATGGAAGTGGATGCTCCACTGGCATGCAACATCATATATTATGAGTGCATTTCCAATATCTTC
Source organism: Suillus sp. MG131 (assembly GCA_003313855.1). Classification (NCBI taxonomy): domain Eukaryota; kingdom Fungi; phylum Basidiomycota; class Agaricomycetes; order Boletales; family Suillaceae; genus Suillus; species Suillus sp. MG131. The sequence continues at coordinate 2,057 of QLOO01000868.1, read as the reverse complement.
TGATGGATATTTCAATCCATTGCAAATGGAATAGTCCATGTTCATTTGCCTGACCAAGGTCAGCCTGAAGTTTTAATACAATAATAAAACTACTTACTGTTTGCCCTTCAGAAAGTCCACTACAGCATGAGGAACAAAGCATCCATGCCTAGCACATGCTGTTGCCCCAATGCCTATAGCTCTAAGGTTGCTTCTCTGAACATTGGCTGCATTCACAGCATGGTGATTGCTACAAGAAGATTTCTGAGATTATATTAGACAATATTTTCAAAGAACGTGTCATAAAATACTTGCCTCTTTCTCTTCAATAGATTCTGTTATGTGAGTTTCATAAGGTCCCTCTGTTACCATATATCCCTTTCCATCCAACAGTGAAACATCATCTTCTGGAGTCTTCATCTTCATATGTTGTGCTGTAAAATTTTCATCAACAACATATCTTTGCATTACCAACCAACTAAATCCACCAATTAGCCTATTGAATAATTATTTTTGACAGAAATTACTCATCATAGGAATCCTTCTAAGATGAGGTTGATACCAGGTTGGGGACAAGTTGGACAATAAAGAGCTAAATCACCTGGGCCAGTTGATCTGTCTGTCTTGTGTCCATAGCCAAAACATTTTCTATTCATCAAATCCCTCCATATATGGGACACCCATATTAGCTTATGGTAATGATCCTGTTTTGTCATGTAAGCCTGGAGTACAATAATAAAGAAATTGCTCACAGGTATTTTATGAGGGAAAGCATTGTTGGTGAAATGATGGAGCTTTTGGTAGAAACTCATAGCCAAGGTTTTGCACTCCAAAGCATCTATAAGAAAGTTATCCAGAACATTGAAGGTGAAAGCAGATTGAGGGCAAGTGATGCTGGCAGGAAATAAACTTGCTTTTAGGAGCTGTAGGTATCTGTCTATCTCAGCTCCAGGACACTGACACCAGGATACATAGTGTGAGTAAACTCCAGTGGAATGCATGATAACCAGGTTAGATAATCCCAACTAAGTTTCATGAATAGTATCCCCCTCTCTGTGTCCAAACATGTCTTCCATTGGTCCAAGATCTGACCAGGGGGATGGATTTGACTGCTGCTGAAGATGAGGGCAAGGGCATCCTCCATGACCAAGATATACTATATATTCTTGGTTCCAGAGGGTAGTAGACTTGTAGAACTTGCCATTCCAAAGTTGAAGGTCATGGAATGGGTTGTGCTGGTGGGCTTTAATTGTACATGAAGGACACCAAGCATGCTCTCCTGAGCAGGACAGGCACTGAATGAGTCCCTTCTTTCCTCTGCAATCCTCACATTGCCCACCATTGATCTGCTGTTCCAATTCCAACAACACTGAAATATATTCATCCCTCTAAGGCAGGTACTCCCAAAGGAAATCATTTTGAGTCTAAAATGTTGGTCAATGTTTGAGAATAATGAATTTAACAGAACTCACTTTAGTTTTTCAATGAATACTATTTGAGCCCCTTGTACTAAAATCACCATAGATCTCTTGGTCATATTCCACCAGAGAATAATCTTCAATATGTTGTTGGTGTTTGTGTTTTGATGGTGAGATGGGCTCTATCTCACTGTCAGAGTCTTTGTAGATAATTGAAGCATTGGCTTCTCTTCATGTATCTTTTCCCCTCCAAGTTTTTAATGAGATATATGTATATTTATAAGCACCTCATTTTCTCTTTGTCAAACATGTATTAGATGAAGATGAAGCTATTCTGACCCTATTATGCTTGAGAGTGATTTTTGAGCTCATTGAGATTATGAGTTACAAAGGCTGAAGTACGACATTCATATTTGGATGGCTACGTTGAAGGTACAACAATTCAGATGGTAAGTCTGAATATAGTTGGGTCTGACTGCCTAGCTGCTATGTCTTAGTAGACAATGTTTGACTCTAAAGAGTTTCTGGTCCAGGCTCAAGGCTCAGAGAGAGAGGAAAACACTGATCACAACTTGGGACTCATACTGGTAGCTGGTGAAGAATTGTATGATTATGTAAGCACCAAAAGTGCGAACATAAAAGTAAGATAAAACAGACTAC
>QLOO01000867.1:0-23706 GCA_003313855.1 Suillus sp. MG131 | reverse complement strand
AGGTCAAGAAGCCGACTTACGTGCCTGTCAAGCATGATGTGATAGAGTTAACGTCCGACTCCGACCTCGACGAACTATCCCTCAAGCCTCCACGGAAGCGGCAGAAGTCTCAAGACAAGCCTGTCAAACCAAAGCCGAGGCCCAGGCCTAAACCCAAGACCAAAGCTAGGACATCGCCTTCATCTAAGGTTACTGAAAAACACATTGTCGACACTCGGCCAAGCGAGGTTGTTATTCTTCCCGCACCGCAAGAGTCAGCGCTTCCGTCCCAACCACCTTCTACAACGTCGTGCCTCCCGTCTCCTCTTCTTCCTTTACCTAACCTGTCTTCTCCACCCTCTTCTCCACCTGTGATAACTCGCAAACGAAAGAGGGCTCCCCCGCTTGAGTCAGAAGTTCATGGCGAAGATATGGATATAGATGTTCCCACCGCTTCGTCGCCTTCTATCATGGCACCTCTATTCTCTGCACAATTGTCGCCCGTCGTTCCGCCAATTGAGAACTCTCACACACTTGAAGAAGAAAATGGGGACGCAGACATCATCGCTGCTGTGAGCAAGGGTATAAAAAAGGCCACGAAATCGTCCTCCCGAGCAAAGGGGAAGAAGAAAGGTCGGAAGCAGCCTCACGATGTCGAGCTCGACGACCTTGTGCACAAATCCACTACGGGTGCGCCAGCTGCAGGTAATGATGCTCCTGAAGACGACAATTTCGTTGAAGAAGAGGTACCGAAAGCCACGTCGAAGAAGGCAATACCGAAACCCACCCCCGCTGCGAAATCGAAATCGAAAGCTAAGGGAAAAGGCAAAGGGAAAGCAGTTCTCTCGGAAAATGAACACGAGAATGACGACGACGACCCTCGTTCGAGGTTACCTAACCAAAGCAGCCATTTGCCTGAGGACGAAGATTCTCGAGGCGACAGCCCCAAAAAGAATTCTGAAACCACTGCAGCCCCCGAAACAAACGAGGTACTCCATTTCCATACTCTTTGATATCCCTGCTTACATGCTCTCCAGAAGATTCCCCCGCAAAGCCTAGCTACACAATCAAAACAGACTCCGTCCACCACTCTCAAGTCACGCACCTTCACTATCAAATCCAAGTCGACCCCAATGTCAGAGCTCATACGGCGCGTCAACTCACAACCAAATTCACCGTTCTCAAACGGCCCTTCCTATTCGCCATTGGTGAAGTCTTCGCGAAAGATGCTTTCCAGGATTGCGCCGCTTCACCCTAACCGACGAACCCCCCCACCACCTCTACCGAGACCGCCCCCGCCGAAGAAGAGTAAGAAGCAGATAGAGATGGAAGAACGTATCGAGGAGGAGTTATCAGAGACTGTGGAGGGGTGGTCGTGTATGACTGATGAGGAGAGGAGGAATTTACGGAGAGCGCGAATTGATGCTGAGTTGGGTTATGAATGATTCCGAGTCGTGTATTCTTATTCCTTATCATGCTGTTTGCTCTTTTATTACTATGTGTTGTGCAACTTTATGGACAGCTTGTATTAGCCTTAATCTTGACACGCCCCGTATGGACTCTGATCCGCTGATCCCGATATTGAAGTACTACTGACTCTCAGTACTTGATGTGTGCAGTTGTCCGGCAGTCTCCGGTTCATGCCGCTACCCTGGCCGGGCCGGCGAGGCGAAGACACTTCCAACGGCTCAAGCTCGGAACAACTCTTACTATGACTATCTCAATGTTTCAAATATCGAAAAGTCGAGCTCCCTCCTCTGCACTACTTTCTACTCGGAAATTCGTACGTATAAATGTCCAAATGCCAAACAGTATGGGAGAAATCTGGGATGAGTCATCGGCGAGAGGATAGCCTTTGTTATTTCTCTCTATCCGTCGCGTTGCTACTAGTACGTACTTATGTTGTGAGTACTCATCAGAGTCTATCTACTACCGCTTTTCGCTGATGCGCCTGCTCGGCCATGGAGCCATATTCAGGTACTAGCCAGGGATCAGCCAGCCGAACCTTATTTCTCCTCGCCAATGGGGCCAGGGTGATGGTGGCTGAATTGAAAAATGATGGCATCATCACCAACTGCGCACACAATGGTTGAATGCAGTGTCTGTTGTTTCACAGCTTCGCAATGCGCTTACCCGTGTTTGGTATCTTTATCACAGATTCTGCGAATAGCCTGATGATTGAGGAAAGTGGCTCAAACTCATGGAGTCTCCGGGAGGAACATGAGAGGTGTGCACTGCTTGGAAGTGGATATTGACAGCCCAGGGCAGACTAGTGAGTTATCTATTTTCTCCCCTTTGGATATCGCCTCCATTTCATTTCTTAGTCTTTAGGTATCATCTTAACAGACATATACGGTTCCATGCCTGGGGAAACCATCAGCGACTCAGCGAGGTGGCAAGACTCTTCACATTCATCGATGATTGACTTAGGAAATCGTTCTGATTGGGTGTGACCATGTTACGGGACTCCTTAGCAATAAGAATAAGAATAACTCGAGAATGGTTTCTCCGAACCAGTTAACTCCGTACACGCCCTGTGACATCCACCAATTGTCCACCAACAGTTGTAACTTCTACCATATATTTTTATAGCGCTGTGTTTCCCAACCAACATTGATTCGATCAAAGACCGACTTCCCCTTTTTGCTTGACTCTATGCCACATTACGTGTTCCTGTCAATCAAGACAGCACAACGACTATAAAAGCACTGCATGATGGTATATTATCCAGCACTGATCACCGTGATCGTACACATCCACTCACTTGACGTTCGCTGCTCCCTCAGCCCATCCTCGAGCAGCATGACCATAGTCTCAAACGATCCCACCCAGTGGCCATCCATTAATTCGTATCGTATCGCCAGCTATTTTATAGGTTCGTGACAGCAAGTAGGGCAGTGACTGTCTCAATCTAACCTTTTGCAGTTGCCGCCTCTGCTGGGATGATATACGATTGGAGTAAGCAAGATAGTATTGAAGAACTACTGACTGTCTCATCGCATTTCTAGTATTGACGTTAGGGCATGAGGTAGGTTGATCCCATCATAGGAGCAGCCATATCGCTAAGCATGGTTCAATAGGTTGAACTGATTTGGGTGAGAAACGTCCTGCATTATAAGAGCAAATGATTGATTTGCGGCAGAGGCAACACTGGTCCCTCATGACTGGTTTATATCTTAGTGTGTGTAGCTTGTGCTGTGAGTTTGGTTGGCAAGTTATGCTGACTTGAAAATCTCCTAGGCGCGTTATCTTGGAATAATATACGCGGTGTATGTTTGGAATGCTACGTAATTGGCGATGTGCTAATCAACCATATCTCATATCAGCATAGGCTTGCTGAGTATGTCTCCTTACACACACCGCCGTGTTTGTTTCATCTTAACAGTGCCATACAGTATATGTGCCAACAATCTCGTTGACAGATGCAGTGAGTATTCCCCACCGATGCCGGTCATTCCTATCTAATCAGCTGCATTATCATATAGGGGTAAGTGCTTTACCACCTTCTTGGTCCTGTATAATGACTCCCACAGTTGTGAGTATGGGTGGAGTATATGGTCTTCTGAGGCTGATCATGAACTGCATTTGCCAGGCCATATTGTGTATGTCATATCAAATTCGATGATCACAGTCGTAAATGCAATATTAGGTGGTGAGCTAGCAATTCCCCAGTGATATTGACTTGACTGAAATACTATGTAAGCCATCATGATCGCTCGGTTACATGCCATGTATCAGTGCAGAAAAATGCTGATATTTCTCTCCGCCACCCTCCTGGCCGTCACCATCGCCAATGGAGTGACTATAGCAATGATAACGATTGATATGTCAGAGGGTAAGTTATAATTATGGATGAAAGACTTAATGTACTAGGCTTACTAATGAATAACAGAGGAGCTTGTTCTCTCCGGCACCTACCAGTGCTTTGTTAACTTTGGTGACAACACAAATCTCTCTTATTCAATATATTGGACGTTCACCACTGCATGGGAGGTCCTCGCGCTGTGTCTCGCAATATGGGTTGCTGTAAAACACTTCCATGAACTGCAACGACCATCGACCGGATGGATTATCGGGGACTGTTTCACGGCGTTAACGAAGAGTCATTTCGTTTACTTTGTGAGGTGAGCTCGCAGTATGAATGGGATCCTCTTTTCCGCTGAAGTTTTGCATGTGCTAGCTTTGTTGCTGTCTCTTGTTTCAATTTCGGTTATCTGTCTCCAGCTATATCAGCGGTAATGCCAATCTATCTGACCTCTGCATGCAATCACAATTCATCCATCTTACAGAACCCATTTTCACTCGAGAGCGAGATTTATCCGGGTCTTACTCAGATTTTCTTGCTCGTCCAGTTGTTTGTGCTTGGACCACGCTTGATACTCAGTGTTCGAGAGTATCACGCTAAGCGCGTGGCCAAGTCTGATGCAGCATCTGGCATGACTCCGATTTCTTTCCAGGAGCGCGTGCATGTGTCAACTAGTAGTAGTGTGTAGCATGTTCGATGCAATCCATACTGGTCGGGTACTCTGCAGGGAAGATGATTTTGTTTACACTTATACTTAATTTTTTATACTTATACCTAATCTATTCCGCGGGTCGGATAGGCGACGACGACAGATACCTTATATTCGTTTATAACGTGCACAGCTACTGCTGACGGAGGCAATCTGGTGTTAGGTCTCCGTAGTGTACATTAATGGGCATTACTACCGGTCAAACACACAAGACGCTCAATACATCCGAAAAGTCAGTGGTGCTCGCAGGGGTCTTCAGTCTTTTGATCACTGCTAATCTAGCTCAGAAGCCCCTTCTCGGTCCCAGACCTTTGCACCCTGTATCATATACTCATCAGTTAATCTTGCTGCCGTGAAGAAGAGCGTCCCATCTAATGCTTCTGCGCCCTCTAGTTCCGTGCCCTTGAAGTAGCCTTTGGGCCGTGCACCATAAAGGGAAGAAAAATGCGCAAATGCACGCTGAATCTTCAATGTGTGACCATCTGGTTGCAGCATTGCGGACTGAATAAGGTTAAGGAATGGATTGGCGATCTTGCCCTCTGACGACATGGATGAGGTAGCTTCAAGGAAGCCTCGAATGTCCGGTCGAGGGGAGCCGCGTGCGATCCACCAAGAGAGAGACGATGCAAAGTGTGAGCGAAGCAACATAACCTGCGAGCTTTGCGGAAGGCAAGACAACACGGAAGGAAGGAAGAGAGTTGAGGTAACGAGATGCATGCTTGAACGTCCCAAGAATCAACATTATTGCTCGAACATGGCCACATTGGCGCACTTACAGGAAAAAGTCTGCTATAAAGGTTTTGTTTTTGCTCCATCTGCAGGTAGCGTAGAGGATAGCGCCGGTCCAGATACATTCCTCTATCTTACGCTCGATTTCACCTGGCTGTGACACGTCGATCGTCCATTGCTCAGCATAGCGCCATATTGTAGCACTGTGCTCTAACATCAGGTCGTTATAACCATAATATTGCTTCTTCACTGGGAATTCCGAACGTTGCACGATCGCGAGAATGGAAAAAGCGTGATTTATCTGCGGTTGTCCGAACTGAGAGGGTGCGATAGATATCTTCGTATTGACGGAAAGCGAGGCGAGCCTGGTTGTCGCTTCCTCCGCCGTGCTCGTACCGCCGCTGGCATGTTTGAATAGGGAGGGCGGCAAGAACGTATATGTATCCAGCCATTGCACGCTGGCCATTGCAAGACCTTCGAAACCGCTATCAGGGATATATTCACGGTGTTTTATCGTACCCCATACCTTCAGCTACCATGCCCGGGATGCCAAATTCTATACCATGTCCTACATGGATGAGAGCGTGGGTCAGACCCCCAACAAAGCGGTCCAACATCTTTGGTTGAGTGGATGCGTCCCGTCCTTCTTCAAAGTTATACTTCTCTGAGAAGATGTATTCATCCAGCGTGGCGCTGACGCCCATTTCCTCAATAGCCTTGATGAAGAAGGTTCTGTACGCGACATAAAACCTGATAATAAAGTGAGCGGGACCTGCCAAGCGAATTCTAAGCTCACTTTTCGACACCTAGATGTTCGAAGAAGTTTTCTTTAGTGATCGCCTCGGGAGGATCGACGGCTGGACGCTGAATGGTGCTGTATCGTTCGTAGTACTGTTCAATTAGAGATCCATTGGCACCTAAAGCATACAGCCCCAGTACATAATAGTTGATATGGCTTTATCGACACGTGAATCAGCAAACTGAGGATGCGGATCACTTGAGATGCTCACGCACTTATGCCACTGAATGTCGTTGATGAACATGTGGTACTTGATATAATTATCCTTCATGACATATCTCAAAGCTGCAACTGCGTCTGGGGAAGCTCCAGGGTACCGCGAAGGGGAAAGGACGGTGGGCGGGGGAGATGGGGAGGGGAACAGGGCATCAAGTTCGCTGTCATGAGGAGTCTATTGGACTGCAGCCATATTGATGTGAGAGTAGAGTGTAGAGTGTAGAGTGGGAGTTACCGTGGATGCCATCCTCATTTGCATGCATTATGTATCCCTACCCCACAAGTACTAACCTCAGCGTAAAGCTCGTGCATTTTGGGAAGTTTGTCTGTAATCCGAACGCAGACTATGCGGCAATTGACAGTAAAACCTTAGATAATTACTAGTATAGCCCATGAGAAGCTAGGTCCTCGATCGGGAGCTGGGGTTCGTGATCCGAAGAGAGTGGTGATAACAAAGTCATGACGCATCCAAATCTATGGTGAGGTCACCAAGCATGGGCAAAAGAATATATTACTAGTACCCAAACGGGGGACGCGACACGAATGAAAAACAATCAGCTGAAGGTAAACCTAAATGAAATAGAGGCGTCAGGATCATGCTGCCTACTCCATGCAAGGCCGAAAAAAAAACTCAGATGACTCACGTGTGTAACATCGCCGAGGCAGAATGCCTCCATGAGCGTCTGGACTCCGTGGATCCCAGTACTTGGTCATATTCGTGTCATCCAGAGGGAGGAAATCGCTGCATGCTTCTACTATCAGGAAATCCGATGTTTTGAGAGTGCTGTGCCAAGAATGTATCGGCGATTCCGTCAAACGCCCAGCTGACTAGTTGTTCTTGCTGAAGCTGAGGTCGCGTGCACCGATATTCTATTCTTCTAGACTAGAAACAAAAGCGAGCGAGCGCTTCCGAACTAGGACCAGGTTGATCCCCCCGTCGATGCCACCGGTGGTCATGATTCCTTCAGTTCTTTAGGGAGCTCTGGATGGCACAGCATCCATTCTTGAGATGGTTCGTACTCATCGTGAGCATCTTTCGAACCATTTAGTTATGTGACTTATGTCACGCCTTCTAGCATTTTACGTATTTTCTACCTAACGATAGCATGGACCTCCGAGGAGTCCCTTTGCCTTCCATCCTCTCAGGCTCCTCCGTCTGACGTCAACGCAAGGCGATATGTAGGGTCGCTTTTACCATATCACTCGGACCACTTAACATCCAAGTTGCGTCTCTCACATCGTCTTATTCCCATCCTCTTTCCACGATTCTTTCTGAGCTCTCTTTGCAGCAGCCATGGCATCTATCGCTTGTTCAGCGCTCAGACATCCTAGTACCAGGGCCCTCATTCGCATACGCCTCCATTATCTGCATGATACCAAAAGGTGCGCTCTTCGCAGTTCTCGACGTTGATTTGGCAGTGCCGTCCGTTATTTCCTCCTCGATTATACCATTGGAGGTGGTCATAAGGATCTTACTGAAGAAGAGGAAGATAGGAGAATTGTTGTTGCCTCTCAGCTCAACCATAGTCCTTGGATGCACCATCCTGTACTGAAGATTATCATTGAACATCAAATAGCTGTTGGTAAATGGCTATCGTGCACTAAGTTGACTTGTCCTGTCAACGCAACCTCAACATTCACTCTCCTGAGCCGGGCTGTCTATTCTAGCGTCCATGCCATCACCATTAACATCCATCATAGTAACCATCCGAAATTCCATCGGTCGCTAACATATATGACCTGAGCCCCAGACAACCACAGATAGAGCAAGGGTAAAAAGTACGAACCAGGTACGACGCCTTCTGCTGTGATGGTTTGAACGCCGAAAGGCGAGGCATCGGGGAACTCGCAACACCTTCCGTGGTGATATTAGTCTGTTCAGTTATTCTGAGTTTTTCGCGGTTGTTTAACCTGGTGGACGTTTTCAGCTGATGCATAAAAATGTTTCTTGAATTACGACACGCACGATGCCAAAAGTGATATCGCATAGACTTGATAGAACATCAGCTAGGAGTCAAGGATGGTGACTGAATCGGACAGACGTTTGCTCTGGACTTGGACAACCCCGACAAACGCGAGATTGGTTGGTAGAGCGAGAAACTGATTGAAGTTCGTTTGTGAGATAACGATGAACATCTGCTTTGACGTCTACTCACCATGATGATCACCAAAACCGCGCAAAACCTGTAGAAAATAAGTCCCAGAGTCACAGGACGTTGACTATTGATATTAGCAGTAGGCTTACGATGTGACGGCACCAGTGTTGATGATATACAATAGGAGTTGGTTGATGACGTTGTCAGTTCTAAAGGCAACAAGGTGAATTCGACGTAGAGTTGAGCTAATTGATATCCTGCCTGTTCATGCCAGTGCGACGTTTTCGAAGGTAATGGCATAGTATAAATGCAATGCCACTGTCGACCACTGCTGAAATCACCCATCCAACCACCATGGTCTGCTGGTGACATATTGAGACCAACAGACCTGCGGGTAATTGTTGAGGTACATACATAGACTTTCTCTCTAAAGATCTTCCACACAGGATAAAGGAGACTGTTCGAATTATAGTTAGTAGTTAGATCATTAAACACATGTGGTACGTGCGCTAAGGAGCAGTTTTCAAGCCCAAATCCTGCCAAAAGAAGATTCAACGGCAGGTCGATCATAAAAATGAAGGTTGTACCGCAGCGGATAGTTGCAAAAATGACCTGTCACAAGAGCATGAGTGGATATTCCCGATATCATAGATATGCAACATACAAAGCAAATCGCAATCCAGTATTTTTGCGAAACTGCCCGTGCGATTGAGGGAGGAGGCAAATGCGTGTATTGGTGTACTCACGTTGCAGTACTCGCCAGATGAAACAACTAGTATTACACATCAGCACGAACTTGGAACCATGATGTTTCGCAAGACTTGCAGATTCACAGCATAAGCTATAATAAACTGTAATCACGTCACTACGACGAATATCAGGCAAATGAACGGTGACGTACCCCGATGATATATGAAATCTGGCAGAATGTGGTGAGATCAGCAGTAAAGTGGTTGTTTGCACTAGCTGCTTACGGGCATACTCCTGTGGTAAAGACTGAATGAACCAGAATAGATGTGTAACAAAAATTGACACACCACACTGAGTATTCCAAGCGTGCCGCATCTCCGAAATGCATGATGAGATAGAACTCGATGGTGTATATCGTCAATACTGTGTGAGCGGTCTCGAGAATCCTGAGGACTCAAATGTAGCTTGTGATGATACGCTGCCAGAACGACGTTTGGCATACCAGATGAATGCTACCTGTGACAGTGTCAGATAAACCGTCAGATGCATTTGTCTGATAGACTTACCAGATACTTCAGAATCTTCTTGTCGCGCTCATATGTTTGCCAGTAGTGAAAGGTCTGCATGCAAATGACCCCATACAGTAGCATGCTAGCTAAGGAACCGCTGAGCGGACCTTGCATGATTGACTCGACAACCGACGGCATATTAGCAGTGAGGGCAAAGCAAGAACCTGAAGGTGGAAAGCAACGACTATTTTATATTCATCACCTGCTGTGCGCGAGGGCAACTACCTGACTATCTCAGTGAAGAGATACAGGTCGTAGTTAGTGATACTGGTTTGGAGCATGGCACTAAAAGGATAGCGCCGCGTCAGTAGAAAGACAGTGAGTCACGTTCTGTGCGATCGCCGGATCTTTGAGGTGCCATGATCAGGATTCATGATGTACAGGTACCCAGATTTGAAATCTCATTAAAAATCTCCATGTATTTAGAGAAAGGCCATTCACAAATTGGCTTGGGAACATCCTTCAACACAATGAAACCAATCCCTGAGCGTGAATTCGACTGCAACTTGTCAAAGGTGCTCCAAACAAATACCTGAATTGCTCCGCCTTGGTGGATATGAGCGTCGAAAGCGATAATCACACTAACGATGGCCAGGGCGCACGGGCATCATGAAAATACTGCGTGTGGCGTTTGCGCCGAAGCAGCAAATGTACCAGACCCGACTCATCAATATCGTGATGGAGGCTTTGCACAATGCACTGGTAAATCAAAGCCGGCTTTAGCCGGCGGCGCTAGCCAGCACTGTAGCTCCGAGGAGTCCCTGACTCCCTTACAGCTCTCTTTGCAGCAGCTATGGCATCTATCGCTTGCTCAGCGTTTAGCGCTCAGACATCCTAGTATGAGCCTACGAGGGCCCCAGCTAGGTATGCCTCCAGCATCTGCATGTCCCAAAAGGTGCGTTCTTCGCACAGTCCTCGACGCTGGGGCCGATTTGGCAGTGCCGTCTGTTATTTCCTCCTCGATTATAGCATTGGAGGTGGTCATAAGGATTTTACTGAAGAGGAAGGCGAAGATAGGAGAATTGTTATTGCCTCTCAGCTCAATGATGGTTCTTGGATGGGATTAGTGGCAATATGAGGGACGAAATTGGCGATGCGCTGGCAACTATCATTACCGGGGGCATTAATGACGACTTACCTGGCTTACCGCTGTTGTAGCCGTATGCGAATATACAAAATGCTGTAAGTGGATTCAATGAAATCATTTAGAAGATACGCCCAAGGTTGAATTATCATTTGAGGTCTTGTTCGCGGATTCACTAGAGGAAAATCTTCTTTCCACGCAGTGTGTCCGAGTGCGTACTAATGGCGTCAAAGCTCGAAGTGAGTAGCTTATTGATCGACTTCCTTCATACCATAAAATATGCGATTCATCCCCATATCGATTTGCGCTCTTGAGGAAGTTGCTCTTCTCTTTGTCAGTCATACATGACGACCTCTCGACAGTCTGGCAACTCCCTCGACATGCTCCTCCATTTCTGCCCGTCACCGGCGGGGTGCTCCCGATGAGGGCGGACAGAGCAGTCCAGCCTAGAATGTGCGGGAAGGCTTGATCAATGGCAAGTAGGTGAATTTCAAGTTGATTGCGAGTTTACTTATTGGACGAACTCTGACACTGGGACGTAAGCCTACTTCCTAACATATCATAGTTCTTGTGGTTCACGGCTGGGTGTAGCCCGGTGAGTCGCATGCCACCCTTTGCAGTCAGTGTGTCATGATCTCCAGGCAATATATATTGTGTAACAATGCTCGATTCGTGTTCAAACTTTCCGTTCCTCACGAGCTCATGCGTGTCTTACCCTATCGTGTTCAGTTTGGGTGGATGTCATGCATGCGACATCATATGGAGAGACTCGTGGTCCTGACTCCAAACAACAAGCTGAACTTAGCTGATCAGTCCTCGTTACGAGTTGGTTTTACAAGGTGATAATTTGTTCCACGTAGACATTGCTCCACAAGGCAGATCTTGCTAGGTGGCAATATGCTTGGCATTGAACATGCTTCGGAAAGTGATATCTTGTCAAATTGTGAATAGACCTTGCCTCACAAGGTAGATCTTAGGTGGCAATCAGCCGGAATTGCACTTTCAGCATCTGTGCAGTATGGTTGATGACACGACACGTGAAGCGATTGAATGCTCAACCATCGAGGACGGGATTAGCATTTTGGTGGCGGCAAGAGACGAAATTCGGGGTGATCATGCAATGGCAATGACGTTTACTTTCTCCGAGGAGGCCGCTGGAGGCCGAAAATATTTATGGCGTCAGAACCCTTGCACACTAACAGATTGCACAAAACCAGTTTTCTATGGCTTTGTTTGGCGAAAAACAATTGAAAAGGGACGAGATACTCACCGTGGATCTAGATTTACTGTGGGCAAGTTGTCAAGCGGCTATACTATGATTCAGATTTCGTCAAGTACCCTCGGTTCGACTTTGAACGAGCGAGATGCCATAGGACCCAAGTACTTGCTTCAAGTTGGAGCACTGAAGGGCCCAAGTGCGATTATCAGACAACGTCGCAGCAGTGGGGATCCATGTAAGGGTGGGATCGGGCGGAATGCTGGTTTATGAAGCAGCGGGTGGGCACGGGAACAAGAATATTTAGACGAGCAGCCCGAGTGTGAAGGGGAGAATAGACTACATACAAAGAGTCGAGTAAGGTGCCTGTAAGCCTGACTTGGAGGAGATGATGTCCGTGCACGATATTATCATGCATCCTAGTGATGCATGAATCCTCGTATCATGTATAGCCGAGCCTGGTACAGGCTGCGCCATGTCATGCGGTGTGCACTGAACTTTCACACGGTAGGTATGCATACTGGTGCTTCACATTTTCATTTTTTTATGCTGTCATGCACTGGGTAGGTAGCGTGTATGTTTATCCACAGCGGATCCTAGTACTGACTCAGTTAGACTCGGAGGGTCAAGCCCACTGTGGGAAGTCAACTCGAGTTTACTTTTCATTCAATCGTGATGCCATCACCCGCGCTGGCGGGTTCGTCATGACTCATCGCCTACTGCCTTCGTTCCTGCCTACATCGCTTCCTTTTAAATTGTTCTTGCTTTAAATTTGGGCAACTACCCCCCTTGTCCGAGTCGCTACACACATCGATCGTGATTTATTACAGGGAATTGGATGTGAAGTGTGCATGTTCACAAAGTTCGCTGCTCTAATCCTCTCACAGTATGACCCTATTCTCGAATGATCCCAGTTGGTGGCCATCCATCAGTTTATATCATATTTCCAGCTATTCTACAGGTTCGTGGAGAATTAGCCACATGATGTTCATGATGATTCAATGTCTTTGGCTGCGCTGTTGCAGTTGCCGCCTATGTCATGCTAATGTATGATTGGGGTGAGTAAGACTTACTGTGAAAGAACCACTGACATCCTTATGGTATGTCCAGCGCTTACGTTCGGACAAGAGGTAGGTCCATCCTTTACTAGGGCAGTCGTCCGACTTTCGCTAAGAATGTTTATAGGTTGAACTGATCTTGGTGAGCGGTCTCCCGAAAGAACAATATTTGAAATTACCATAACTAATTCGCAACAGAGGCAACGCTGGTCCCCGATGACCGTTCTGTATCTCATTGTATGTACTTGTGTTTCAGGTGTGTTTAACGAGTATTTAAAGTATTATAGGTGCGTTATGGTGGAATGTTTTATGCTGTGTACGTTTGGAAGGCTGAGCGATTTGTGTTATGCTCATTACTGATCTTTCACAATCAGGATCAGCATATTGTGTTTGTCCTCCCATTCACCGTATTTGTTTCTTCTGATCAACGGCATATAGTCGCTGTTCCAACTATTTCTACGACAGATGCAGTAAGTGTTCCGCACCGATACCCTCCATTCCCGTCCAAATCACTGAACTACCATGTAGGGGTGAGTGACATTCTCGAACAACTAGTTTTTGCAATATAACATTCACCACAGCTGTGAGTCCAGTTCAAGTATGTGATCCTGCAAGGCTGATAACTAATGTTGCTGAATTGTCAGGTCTTATGATCAAAGACGTAGTTATTTGGACAGCTGATGTTGTTGGTGTGGTTCTGGGTGGTGAGCTATCCACCTCTGCGATATTGGCTTGACTGAGTTATCATGCAAGTCATCATAATCGCTCGGTTACATGCCATGTATCAGGGATCCCGAAAGGTGCTGATATTTCTCGTTGTCATCTTTCTGGCCATCGGTACTGCCAATACAGTGATGGTCATAATAATAACAATGAAGATGTCAGGGGGTAAGCTTCAATTGTGTATGAAATGTTTAAGTGCATCAAGTTCATTGACAAATACCAGAGGAATTCGTTCTCTCCGGCACCTATCTGTGTATGATTAGCTATGCAGGAAATTCGCTATTTCTGGCTTCCATGATTTGGATACTCGCCACTGCATGGGAGGTTATTGCACTGTGTCTTGCAGTCTGGATTACTGTAAAGCACTTCCGTGAACTGCGACGACGCTCAGCAAGAGGTATCATCGGGGAGTGTTTCAAGGTGTTAATACAATCTCATGTTAGCCACTTTGCAAGGTGAGCTCGTAATGTGAATGTGGGTCTCTTGTTTTGCTGATGTTTGCACATACTAGTTTTTTGTTTGTCTCATGCTTCAAGATTGGTTTATCCTTTCCAATGCTCTCAGTGGTATGTCGATCCGTCACCGACCTTTGCATGTGACCATAATTATGGTATCCCAAGGAAAATCAGAATTATGCTAGCTTCGTTCCATTCTCTAATGCGCTGGTATTTGTGGTGGGACCACGCCTCATCCTTAGCATTCGAGAATACAACGCCGAGCTCGTGGCCAGCTCTGATTCAGCAACCAATATGACTTCAATTGCTTTCCAGGAGCGCGATTATATGTCAACCAGCAGCACTGTGTAACGCGGGATATGTGGGTAATCTGTAGGGAATGGTTTTTGATTTGATTTACTCCGAGTTTTGTTGTACTACTCATTAAGTTATTTGATGTTGCAAATGTATTTAAAAGAAGCATAGTTTTAGATGATGTTTCTGTCAGCGCCAGCTACACCACGTAGCAAGCTAATGACTTTACTTCAAGACCGTCATTCCCCAGCGTCTAGCTCGCCAGATGATGAATCGATGATCGATGAGGTGGAAAGTTAGTAAATGGCAGCTAGGTCCGGAATAACCCGATACCCGTTGCGCCTGCTTGTTCGCTTCTCGCATTCGTTCTTTGCTCGAATTCCACGTCGTCAAATTCGTCGTAAGTACCTCGCAGATATCCTCACTATTATTTACAGTCTTTTTTGTCCCTGCCCATCACTCCCAATTATTTTGTCAGTTACACCGACATTTACACTCAATAGTTCCTTTTGATCACGCGTTTATATAGTACGCTTTGTCAGGTCATACTTCTCTTTTGAAGTTACTCGAAGAGTCATCTGACATGATCAAATTCGTAAGGTTACAGGTTTCCTCTCAGCGGTTCCACCTACTTGCGTCCGACCCCGAGCTAAGCCTACGCTTGGTCCACCCCAACCTATTCAAAAATCGTGTCAGGGCCCGAAGTTTTTCCTCCCTCCATGTGTTAAGACTCGATTAGCAGCAGTATTTAGCACGAGAGATGGTCGACGCGATTCACATGTCGAATACTCTACAAAGAGCAGGATTTTTGTTCCAAGTCGTGGTACTTGAAGAGAAATAGATCTGGTCCATCCAATATCTAGCCGAAAGAACCAGATCAACCTCCAGTCTCATCGAAATTTTCTGCCCAAGTTCAACGTTGCAAGTAACATCAAATTACTTACCGGTAAACAGTATTCTGATATGGTCTTATTCTACGGAAGTTGAAGCTAAGCCAAGTTGCCCGCTGTACTTGAAAGCTTCTGTGTAAGATGATAGACTTTTTGTTGGCGCAACTAGTGAATCCCGGGTAAATAAGGGACGTCAAGGTGTTGTGACGTGCCTCCCAGCGCATCTCTGATTGATTGGTGTGTTTACCACCGTGTCGCCACGTTTCAAGATCTCACTTCTGCCCCAGATATACCAAATAGTCTACTACACAGCAAGGTCCGGAATATGATTGATTCTTTCGACAGTGCCTAGGCTAAGTGCGTCCGAGCACTCATATTTCTTATAAATGCTCCACGCACCATCATTCAATCGCCTTCCCGCCCCCTTACACACCAACTCAACCTGTTCACCTTAATGCCAGTCCCGCAGTGGACGATCACAGACTTCACTTTTAGGGAGTCGTGGTGGAAGAATCGTGGTACGAGCTTCGTTAAGCGCCTACAAATTATTAATGTGCTTGACCGCCCAGGCATCCTGATGTTAAACATCTATCTGATATTGCCGCTCTTATCATCAACGCTTAACGGTCTTGATTCATCGATGATCAATAGTCAGTCACCAATATTTGTTATTATGGTCGTGGATGGTTGACTCGTGTTACCTTAGATCTGCAGATCTTGCCCGGATGGCAAAAGTACTTCAATCAACCGCAAGGCATGAAGTTAGGTACGCAGCTGTTGGGTCTTCTGTTTTCTTTTACTCACGGTCGTTAGGACTCATCAATTCCGCGCATGGCATTGGCATCCTCAGCGTAAGCTGAGGCACTGCGTTCATACCACTACCAAGCTCATGTTGGTTCTCAGGGGACTCCATTTTCTCCTTATGTGTCTGACCTATTAGGGCGGCGAGCAACTATGTTCATCGGGGCAGTCGTCATGCTGGCTGGTGTTATCACGCAAGCCTCATCCATGACTATGCAAGTCTTCCTTGGCGCTCGTGTGCTTAGTATGATATACATTCTAAAGAAGTCATTCATATACTTATCCCCCACTTCTCAGTCGGCTTAGGGATGGCTTTTTCTATCAATGCTGCTCCCTTGCTCATCAGCGAACTTAGCTATCCAACGCATGTACGCCAAATCATCTCGTATATCATTCATCGGCTCTCATCTCATTTAAGCGCGGAAAAATGACATCTCTGTACAACTCGCTGTGGTATTCTGGCAGTATCATCTGTATGTGAGATCCGGTACCACACATTCGGTCTCTCACATGTCTGGCAGCGGCTTGGATCTGCCTGGGCAGTCATGATTATGCAGGGACGTCGCCGTGGTCATGGAGGGCCCCTTCACTCGTTCAAGCGGCCATTCCTGTCATTCAGATGGTGCTAATATGGTAGGACCGTTAGCTCATGTCCTGCTCAAAGTAACTCAGTGCCTTCAGGTTCATCCCAGAGAGTCCTCGGTTTCTAATGGCTAGAGGTTTGGTGAGCATTCACGAGGAACACTCCATTCATTAAATTGTCGAACACTCATCTATTTCTTTCGAGGAATCGCAAGCTATGCGTGTCCTCGCTCGATACCATGCACATGGGGGAGACGAACATGACCCTCTAGTAGCCTTCGAGATGGCTCAAATTCGACATGCTTTGAACCTCGAACGACAGTTCGCCTCTGGCAAATCCTACCTGAGGTGCTTTTCGACTCCGGGCAACAGACAGCGTATGTTTACCATTATATGGATCGCAGTATTCTCGCAGTGGAGGTTTGATCTGTTCTATTCTGGTTTGATGACTGGAATTAATGCTCGTCTCAGCGGCAATGGTCTGGTGTCGTATTATATCAACATAGTCTTGGACACGGTGTACGTTTTCAAGAACCTTGGATGGCACATAGCCTGACAGACGTTTCAATAGCGGGATCACCCAGACTAGAACGAAAGCAACCATTAACGGCGGTCTGCAGGTTCATCCATAGTTTATCAGAAGCCGAACTCAAAATTGATGCATATTGCACGCGTTCAGATTTTCAATTTAGCTGGTGCGCTAGTGGGCACGATGGTGGTGGACAAATTAGGGAGAAGGAAGATTTTCTTGATCTCAAATATTGGCATGCTAACAGGTCCGTACTGTTCTGTGACGCTGAATTGAAGGCTTATCATTTGTCCAGCCTTCTCTATGTGGACGCTCACGACCGCTCTGTTTAGCCAGTCCGGAAATGTGGTAGCTGCGAGAGGCATGTTCAACACCTTGCATATACGCTAGTGCATGCTAATGATCAAGCTCGAACAGCTACCGTGCCGCTCATTTTTATATACTATTTTTTCTATGACTTTGCGTATACTTCGATGCTTGTGTTATACACGCTCGAAATTTTGCCTTATAATATTCGTGCCAAAGGGTTTGCTATTATGGTCGGTCACTTTCGTTCTGTCTCTGAATGCTGCCTAATGTCACGTATAGAATATTGCTATCTATTCGACCAATGCTTTCAACTCGTTCATCAATCCTGTGGCACTGAACACCATAGGATGGAAATATGTAAGTCATCAGATCTCATTCATGTGATCGATCGACCTTTTTTTGTTGCACAGTACCTTTTTTACTGCGGATGGCTTGTCTTGGAACTCCTTTTCGTCATGGTGTATATTGTCGAGACGAGAGGTGATTGTTATCCCATCACCTTGTCGAGCTCCCACGAACTGCTTTTTCCAGCTCGCACTCTTGAAGAAACCGCTGCTCTATTTGACGGCGTGAAAGTCCGTCGGGGCATCATGCAGCAGACTGGTGACGCTGCCATAACTTTGGCCAGAATGTCACCATACTCCAGGCCCCAGGACAGTCGTGGAGCAGTGCAGACCCCGAGTTCTGCTTCGCCATCATATTTCGGATCTCGGTCTGAAGATTCTGCCGTTGCGTTTGCTAGTTGAATTCACAGTTGCAGTTCACAATTATTGTATGTATTATGAGCACTCAAATGCCGCAGAGTTGTATGTATGTTTGGAGGTGACTGATTGGAGCGATCAGACAAAGACAAGCGATGCATTGTTTTTATTGGGCTTTCAGGCCATTTTGTCGATATTTGCACTTTGGGGATTGTGATGGTTTGTTTCCTCTCTTTCGACACCTCTGGCTACGACACAATGCCTCCCTGTCCAAGTACAGGCGTTTGCAGACTGCTTACGGATTATCATGCAAATTGATGCAACGCAGATTAGCTAGGTAAGGGTTTGTGCGTTTTCTATAGAAATTTTCAATCGATCAAAACAGGAATGGGGTACAGATGTCGTCCCAATTATGCTCATTTCGGCATTTGAAGCGCTGGAATGGTGGTAGCCTATTCGAAGGGAACAGGGAGGAACATCGTCATGTCAGGAAACGCATGACGACGCGCGCCGCAGGATGGAGAGAAAGGTACAAATATGCTGGGATCCCAGTTGGTGTCTGCTTATCACTATTATCAGTTTCTGAGGATCGTGTGGAGAGCTAGTCGCAAGTCTTGAATGTGGTGCCGTACGATCGGGATGATCAAGATATCATGAATAAACCGCTGACATTCTTGAAAATTGTCGCGATTGCGGTACTAGGTGGTGATCTACGACAACATATCAGTGATATTGACTTTACTGAAACGTGATTTAAGTCATCATAATCGCTCGCTTACGCGCCATGCATCAGCGATCTAGGATTAGTTCACGGGAGCTGTCCTTCTGTTAGGATTATATGTATTATGCATCTCTAACGATTGGTGATTTTGTGGGCGCTCTTGTGCAGTTGCGTAAGTGGTAAGAACAAGAGAAAAAGATTGCAGGCGGATACATTTTTGGAGTGGAAGCCCCGATAGTGACCTCAACGAGGTGAACTGCGGGGGCAGGTGGGCAACCTCCCCTCCGAGTCAGACGCAGAAAGTTCTGGTGCCAACCACCCGGGCTCCAGTAGTGAAGGATGTGACCATGTAGCTAAGTAACTTGACGAAGGAAAGGGAGTGGTGGGTGGGAAAAGAAAATCCAAAAAGCTGCAGGCTGCAGACGGGGCACTGGAGCTTGCTGGAGTGTAAGGTGGGCGCTGTGTGGTGGTAGGCGGAGAAGAGAAGCCACGTACTAGTGCACAGCCGCTGCACGAAGCTTTATCATGATGCGCATATTACATGTACAACTCAATTTACTCAGTCATTCAACGGACTGAGTCCGACGTTTGCAAAACGAACGGAGTTATCGGGATTCGGAAAGCACTCTAAGTCACGGCATGGGCTGATGCATACTTTGTCCATAAAGTCCCTTGTCATTGCACCAAACATACGAGCTCAGTTTCAAGCAGATTTTAATGCCGACCGTTATAGCGACCATTTGGCGACGACGACTGTCTCGACGGCAGGTGCGCTACTTCAAAAATTGACCAGCACAACAAGTAAAGGTTCGGTGTCAATGGGGGCGACACTACAGTCGCTGTACAACCGTGTAGCGAGAGCGTTTCTTCACCGGGACATCGCAGTGACATTCGCCTTGTTGAATTCTGCATTCGCATTCCTATTACCTCTACTCACGCCCTAGATGCACACCGAAGAAAGTGGGATATCCTCCGCATCACCTTCGAGACCACCGTATTCTCATCAGCCCCAGACTTCGCTGCTTTATCGCAGCCACTTCGAGAATCTCTACTCTTGTCTCGCAAGTCATTTATCTCCATTTTATATGCTCAATCTCTCACATTGTTTACTCCTTCATCTCTTCCTCGAAAACCTAGCTCCGCGTTCCTCCCGCACCAGATTCTAATCACCCTCGTCGCATCTAGCATATCTTTATAATTTCTATGCCGTGCTGATCATGGTATTGTCAGGAACTCTTTGGTGATGTAAGGATTCCATATCCTCTGCGCCCCGACCATTGCTTCACAGAGAGACTTACGGACCTTGTGTCCCATCAGCCACATGACTCGAAGGATGCGAAGAAGCGCTACGCTTCGCATCCGAGTCACGCGGATACATCCTCTTTCCTTACCTTCACCTCTCGTTATTGTCGACAACTCGCTCGGTCCTCCATTCGCCTTCGTACGATACCCTGAACATCATCAAACCTTTTCTTTCGTTACCTCCTCTTATATTCACGCCATTGCTCCAAAAGCAGTCAAGCAGCTATGAAACTCTCGTTATTCCTGTGCACGGCGAGCTGCCTAATACCACCTTTCACTCAATTCTTTTGTACCATCGCTCATTCTCGCTACTCTACCCTGTCAGGCTTGACGCCACCACTATCCGTCTCACCAAACCATTCTTTTCGTTACAGCAAGGACCCTTACCCTATTTTCACAAGTTAAATACGCGCATGTACGCTCATCATCAGGAAAAACCTCCCCTGGGAATTACCCATATATCCACAACATTACATGGTTTTACTCAACTTTACATTGTTTTGCTCGACTTTACTCAGGTTTTTCAGTTATTACCATGTAAAACAACATTTTCATGATGTGTGTCCTATCCTACATTGAAATAAGTGTACATGTCTTTGAAAACATTCAAAAGAAATGAAGGGCATGCATCGAGAACATCTAAACTTGTCCACTCTGCAGGAACAGCTCCTCCCCACTTAGGCAATAAGTGAGCACTTCGACAAATCAATGATACAGGCACAATTGACACTTGGCGTTCGCCATCATGAACCACCCGCCTGACCTTATACAACCCAGACTGTGGATCTGGTAAAGCACTGAAGGCCGAAAACCATTTGACGTAGGCGAGATGCTGAGGTGGAGGGTTCTGAGGGTCGAAGTACCGTTTTAATACTGTTTGTGGCAAAGTGAAGACTGTGCGAACCTGTGCAACACGTAAATCTAAACAATTATTTTATATCAGCAAAGGATCCAGTGGACTCAAACAGGTGTCACCTTGTATAGATTCGGGAGGCGCATCAGGATTGCGCACCTGTATAAGGCATGTATCAAAGCGAGCAGCTTTGACAACATGACCTTTGCTGTTCTTCACCGCTGGCTGAGCATGTATGGAGTCAAGAGTTTCGGTCGCATGTATCTCATCATTCCAGAATTTGATTCAGTGGAAGACAGGTATGGAGTCGCAGGGCAGATGAATGTTCACTGCGCGATCCTCAATTTGTTGAAAGGACAGTCTTGGGTGATTGTATTGGACAATAAATCTCGCCAATGCTGGAATGAAATGAGTGGCGCCATGTGAAGATAAAGAAGTGATTTCTCGGAATGGAACCAACTTGCGTGATGGGTGACGAGTCATCTTGATGTGAAAGAGGCATGCGAGGTCTGGAGGTTGCCAGTGTTCAGCAGGAGAAACCGCAATGACATTTTCTGCATCAGTCATGCTCAAATTGTGGCGCCATAGGACAAAATTTGCGTGCTGCAAGACCTTCTCCTTGCGTTTGAGCCACTTTGTCATCTGCCAAAATTCATCTTTGTGATTGGTGGCAGCATAAGCATCTTTTGCGAAGTTGATATGAAGCCTCTCAGTGGCCTCCATGTTGAAGTTGTCCGTCATGCCAAACAATTTGATTAATTCAGCGTAGTGCTGAAGAAAGTGGAGCTTCGGTATATTGAAGTTGTTGCGGATGCCAAGGTCTTCAAAGACACCTTTATTTGCATGGAATTCATCCAGTGCCGTTTCAAGTGCATCAATTGATGAATCGGAGTGAACAGGGAGCTGAGCAAAGTAAAGGAAGTCTAGAAGGGACCAAGTTGCGCGCACTAGTCTTGCTGGAGATGCATTTCCTGGCAGCCGCACATCAATGACAAGGCCAAGTAAGAAGCGTGACATCTGCTTGTGCTCTGTACTGCTGACTCGGCTCAATGTTGTGATCCCTTTCTGGAAAGCATGCATGGAATGATTGGGCGGAAGGCGGCGAACTCATGCATCTATCTCTGCAGCCCCAACAACCTCAGTGACCCAGCCGATCATGTGCTTCATTATCCCTTGGTAAAGTTGATGCAAAATATCGGGTGTTATAGATTGGAAGATATTGAGGTATGGAAGATCTTCCCAGAATGGATGCTGAAGTGGTTTAATTTGAATGCCATTACAGGCTTGGGTATACTGTGGGGATCCAAGAAGTTTGAGTGCATCCAAAATTGCGTCAAGATCATGTAGTTCATGTTGAGAGGGGTGTTCACCAAGCTCGTTGTGGGGACAAGTGCAGATGGGACAGTCTCCATTCATCGTCCCAGTGACAAGACACTGCTCAGGGTAATCCCCAATAAAGGCTGCAAAGATTGGATGACAGCGTCGCATGATGCTGTCACCACTCATCATCACAATGCCATCTATACCGGCTAACTTCAATGGCTCCACAATGCGTGACATGCACGCATGGAAGAGATTGGCCAAGGTTTGACGCCGTGATGATTTGTTAGCAATTTGTGTGAGACGCGTTGTTGGCAGATATGCTAGGAGAATTTGACCTCAGCAGGAGGGCTTGCGTCGGATGCACTTTGGTAAATTGCCGATCATAAGATAAACAGGATAAGCAGTTTTATTTTGGAATAAAGTGATCTGTGTTTTGTCGGATGAAATGATGATGGGAATTATCGTGGCCCCTGGTTTTGATTGTTCCAAGACTTCCTACAGTCAAACATGAGCCAGCGACTGAGTATGATAGACATAGAACACGTACTTGGGTTGCCCACCACCATTCACCTGTGCACATGTCATGATACAGACGTTGAGTCTTGCCTGCATCCACGTAATGTCTCTCTGGTGCGAAAGACAGGTATCGTGCATGCTCAGGGTCACCATACAGAGCTTGAACACATTCCAGTATATCTCGTGAGAATAGGTCATACATTTCGCCAGCTACACAGGCTTCATGATGAGTGAAAGCAGGTCGACGTGATGGAATTTTGGTATCGATAATCTTGTTGAGTTCGATTGAGTTCTTGTATGACAGACTGAGTGCTTCGTGGACCTGATATGATGTCAGAACGTCAAAATGCTAAATAGATTTATCATATGTACACCTTTGATTGCTAGGAGATCAGTGAATGCAGTCGATCCCAGACCTTGTACTTTTGCCCAGTGTGCAACTTCCCAGTCCATCTGAGAATTAAATGGAGCCCAGGGATTTGCTGCGCTTCCCTCCACAGCAGCTGAGTAATTTGTGTACTCGGATTTCTTCAGTTGAGGTATATTGCCCAATGGAGCCCCAGCTTTACCTCCAAAATATTTGATAGTGACTGGAGGAGAATCTGAAGCCAGTGATGCTGCATGTTACAATAACATTGACGCCCTATCTTTTTCTCTTTACTTCTGGACTTACGGCTGCGTTGCCTTGTAGTTATATCTCCGCTTCGGCGTTCTCCTTGCTATGACATCATAAGAACATTCCAGTATGTTCTATCTC